>JASDQU011440952.1:12068-23644 GCA_032191745.1 Picea mariana | reverse complement strand
CAACAATTATTTGCACACTGCTACCTACCCTATATTGCTGAAAATCAAGCTGAATCAAAGAATACAAAAATTACAATGAAGTCAGTCAGGTAGCTACTGAAAAAAGTCAAATGGTTGACTGTTGGTTAGCATAATCAAGAGGACAACTTGACCTTTTGTCCATGGAGTCAAAACTGCAAAGTGTAATGGCCACTGCTGAAAACATGATTGATCTTTTATGATGAAAAACACTTCCATGTAGTCTACTATGGGATCAAGAAATACATGACCTATTTCTTGACTTTCAACAAATTTATGGTCATAATTTGGTATGACACATATGCTTTTTACATCATTATACAATTCCTGATATGGCTGCAAATTTTCTGTTGAACATTGAAATGAGACTCCTGCTAAAACAGACCATGCAACTGATTGCTTAATCATGTCTTGATCATAGCTACTTTTAAGTTCATATCTGGCCAATGAACCATGACTTTGACAACACAAGTCATCCAACATCTATGATATTGGATCCTGTAGAAATTGGGATGACTGCTTCATTGGTTCCAATAAAAATTCCTTATTTTCTATGTGCTTATCATCCATGACATGATTAAATTTTCTATTCAACAACTGGAATGAATTGAAGGTTCATGGTATAGAGTTATAATGCATTAATTCATCTTTTGTTTGAAGATCAATGTAACTCAGGGGCTATAAATTTGGGTCTAGAACAATCTCCATGTCATCTATGACATCCTCAGTGGATTTATCAAAACATTCTCCATCTCTATTATTGACAACTTGTTTATAATTTTCTCTAGGAAATTGAAATGAAGAGAAACATAAGGGCAAAGATTTTTCCCTTACTCTAATATTTTCTGCATTTTATTCATCATTGTCATGATTGTTGTGCAAAGGTTGATTGTCATATTTGATCTGTAACTCAACTTCCTCCTACCCAAAGCATGTTGTTGAATGTTTTGAAGAATTTACCTTGGTGTAATCCTCATCATAGTTATCATACTTGGGTAGATCATCCATGAAGGAAATTTCATCACACATACACATCATATCCACTGATTTCTCTTCTACAAGATGAGTTGGAGTTTCATCTTTGACTATGTTGTGAATTGAATACATGAAATGATTATTTTCCAATCCATGATACCAAGGGTGAGCTGCAAAGTGGTTATGAACAATGACTCTTTATTTCTTTGTAACCAATGGAACATGATGCCCTTGAACAACAAGTTCATTTCCCGTGATGAATTTCTACATCATTTCTTTCATTTTGTTGGCCAGACTGTCCAGTTTAGCTTCTGAAGATTTCAGCTGCTCCTTTTCTATTTTTTCCCTTTCTTGTTCCTCGATCTTTGACCTTTTGATTTACAAATTTTCTTCTACAATAATTGCATTGTCCTGCATCTCCTTGCGTGTAGTAGTGTTCCTTTCACTCAACTGAAATGCCATCTCTAAATCAAATGAATCTGGGTAATGTAAGAGAGCTAAAACAGGAGGTTGTCTTATATTAGCAGGCATGGAATTGTAACCTTGATTGAATTTGGCTGAAAATTTCTGCACTGTTTCTCTTGGATATCTTTTCAAATGATCATACTCTTCTAGAATGAGGAAAATATTTTCTCTTGATCTCCCATTTATTAAGGAATATTTTTACAAACTGCTGAAGATTGGGAATGCTTGCAGCTGACAAACTTTTGAACCATTCCTTAGCTCTACCTTGCAAAGATAAAGAAAAAATCGTAATGCAGACATCATATTCCTCAACCTGAAAAAGGTCAAGATAATTTTCAAAACCTTGTATGTGTTTTTCAGATGTGATATTACCATGTTCTCCATCAAATCTAGGAAGGTGCTTGTAATAATTGGCAGGGAAACAATGGAGTATAGGGGGTAAGATAAGAGGCTTGTAACTATCTGGAATATTTACAGGTGTAGGAGTATGTACATGAGCTGTAAAATTTGGATTGATCTCTTGAGGCTCCTTAGTTTGAATTTCATCAACATGAGTTTCAACAATATGGTCTTGACTAGATTCACAAAATGAGAGGAAATAATTAAAAATAAAACCTATTACGTCTTGGATGAAATTCCAACTTGCATACATGATCTTTTCAGATTGTCTTGTCATTGTTTGAGGTTCTTCCTCCAGTGGAGTATTTGAAGCTGATTGGAGTTGATTGGAGTCCCCAGGTAGATGATTTAGCCTTCTTGTGTTTGGTCATTGTCCACCATCAGTAATCAGATCTGGAACTTTATATTCTTTTTTAGGAAGGTTCCCCTGTATGGTCGCCACTCTGTTAACACTCGGTAATTTTCCCAAGGCTATGGAAGCAATCACTGAGGTAATATCAAACCACTTGAAGTCCTAGATCTATCCCTCCAAGACTCAGAGAGGGATATCTCTATCTGATCTAGCTTTTCTTACTGAGAATTTTAGGCTAGTTATAAAATACAGGGTCTACTTTTTTAAATTTGGTTAGCTGGAACAGGAAGGGAGGAACCATTGGGAAATGGATTCACAACTCAGAATGGATTGACACCAGGTCATAAAAATATAATATTGTAGGGAAAGGTAGGAAAATTCACTATATCCTCAAAATTTAATGCATGGAGGAGATGAAATAGGTCTAGGAGTCCAATAAAAAACAAAGCAATCAAGAATTTTGAATTCAATCTTCAGTGGAAAACATAGAAATAGTTCCAATCCAAAGACAGAGTGAAATTAAAAAAAAAAATCTTCTCTCAACCTTCCTAGAACAATTCAGAAACATAAGAGGTAATGGTGATAACAAAAAGAATAATTTTACAGTGAAAGAAAAACTTCACCAATGAAATTTTTCACATGAATCTTGAAATGGTCCCATTGTATCACTGGAAATCTCATCCATGGAGGCTCTGTGAGATGTTTTACAAAAATTAAATCATGGTCCCCAACTGATCAACCATTGTACATTTGAATTATAACAATATATAGAAATATTATCTCCCAAGATCAATAGGTCGAATTCAACAACCTCAACCAAAAATAGAAACCAATCCCTGAAAATCTTGAACTGTCTGACATGAAAGATGAGTCGAACTACTGAAAAAAAGGGTCAACTCAGACATTAGTATCTCCCAAAATATGATATCTCTGTGAAAACTAGAAGCGTTTATTGTAGATGATTCCTTCTTGAACAGAAACCTATTTCTTTTTTTCTAAATTTATTTCCAACTCTCCAAAACAGCTACCGCAAGATCATGACCAAAACAGATAAAAATGGAAGCCTGAAAAATAGGGCTCAAATATGGCTTCGGTTATCCCAACTACTAAAACCTGTGTAAAATATGGGAAAGGTTATTTTTCTTCAACCCTTTCTAAACAAAACCCTCTCTCGGATTTGCAAAATTCTTTCTCTTTTTCCCGAAATCTCTCTCGAAAGTGGACTGGTAAAACTGGCGAAAACATAGTTTTTTTAATTTGGGGAAGGTGGTTTTGGAAAAGGGAAAGTGGTTTTTGGACCCCCCCTGGGGTGGTAAGTGGTATTGGGGGGGGGTCTGAGTTTACCTGATGGTGACATGTGTCCTTTGGTGGTTTTGGATATCGGACCCCCCCTTTTGGTTGAGTGATGTAAGGAGGGGGGTCCGATATATGGGGGAAGTATGGGTTGGTAGTAAACTTAGGATATAGTTTTAAAATTTTATTCGTTTTTGTTTTTTGACTTTATTGTTTTTTTTTGTTTTTTTATTATATTTTGTATTTAATGTTTTTTGTTTTAATTAATTTCAATTTTTTTTAAATTGTTTTATATTATTGTTTTTTGTTTTTATTATATGTATTATTTTTATTTGTTTTATTTAAGTTTTATATAGGTTTTGTTTTATATATGTATAATTAAATTAATTATTCTTAGTTAGTAATATTTTTTTAATTTTAATATATTATTATACCAACTTAATTTTTAACCTAAACAAAGCTAACCTAATTACTAATTATTAATTAATCTTAT
Source organism: Picea mariana (assembly GCA_032191745.1). Lineage (NCBI taxonomy): Eukaryota > Viridiplantae > Streptophyta > Pinopsida > Pinales > Pinaceae > Picea > Picea mariana. Next base: position 19,649 of record JASDQU011440952.1, on the reverse strand, counting down.
TATTATTTGTTATTAATTATCTTATTAAAATAATCTAATTAAAATAACTTTATTGGGATAATTAGCATTAAAAAATGTCATTAACCATTTATTATTAACCTAATGTTTTTTATCCTAAGTTTGTTTATTCATGTAGGGACGAAAATTGGTGAGGGGTGAAGAAACGAAGGGCGAGGGAATGAAGGGTGCAACAGGGCGATGAAGGATCAGGCGAAATGGATGAAGGGAGAAGTGAAATCAACCAAGCCCGGCAAACCATATGTCTTCATCATGAGAGAAATGCCAAACAAATAGTTGAAGAAATAAATCACCTATGATTATAGGACCCCAACATAGGCTCCACCTGGGGATGACAACTCTTTTAGGAGGTGAAAAGAACCACTGAACTCTAAACATGCAGGCCAATGCTTTATTCATTGGGTTGATCCCAAAACTTTATTGTGCAACCTGTACCTGTTATGATCTCTCAACTGAAACCAAATCAAACATAAGACTTAAATTTTGAAATTGAGATTGAAAAATCATTGAAAGGGATGCTCAAAGAGCTGAGCTTATTTGCACACTGCTACCTACTATATACTGCCAAAAATCATGTTGAATCAAATAATACAAAAATACCAATGAATTCAGTCAAGTAGCTTCTGAAACAAGCCGACTGCTTGACTGCTTGTTAGCACAATCAAGATGACAACTTGACCTTTTGTCCATGGAGTCAAAACTGCAAAGTGTAATGGCCACTGTTGAAAACATGACTGATCTTTTATGCTGAAAAAGGCTTCCATGTAGTCTAATATGGGATCAAGAAAGGCATGACCTATTTCTTGACTTTCAACAAATTTATGGTCATAATTTGGTATGACACATATTCTTTTTACATCATCATACAATTCCTTATATGGCTGCAAATTTTCTGTTGAACATTGAAATGAGACTCCTGCTGAAACATACCATGCAAAAGATTGCCTAATAATGTCTTTATCATAGCTTTTTTTAAGTTCATAGCTAGCCAATAAACCATGACTTTGACAACACAAGTCATCCAAGACCTCAGATATTGGATCCTGTAGAAATTGGGATGACTACTTCATTGGTTCCAATTCAAATTCTCGATTTTCTGTGTGCTTATCATCCATGACATGATTAAAAATTGTATTCAACAACTGAAATGAATTGAAGGTTAATGGTATAGAGTTATAATGCATTAATTCATCTTCTGTTTGAAGATTAATGTAACTCATGGGTTGTAAATTAGGGTCTAGAACAACCTCCATGTCATCTATGACAAGCTCAAAGGATTTATCAGAACATTCTCCATCTCTATTATTGACAACTTGTTTATAATTTTCTCTCAGAAATTGAAATGAAGAGAAACATGAAGGAAAATATGTTTCCCTTACTCTGATATTTTATGAATTTTCCTCATCGCTTTCATGATTTTTGTGCAAAGGTTGATTGTCATATTTGATCTGTAACTGAGCTTCCTCCTTCCCAAAGTATGTTGTTGATTGTTTTGAAGAATTTATCTTCGTGTAGTCCTCATCATAGTTATCATACTTCGGTAGATCGTCCATGAAGGAAATGTCATCACACATACACATTGTATCCACTGATTTCTCTTCTACAAGATGAGTTGGAGCTTCATATTTGAATATGTTGTGAATTCAATACATGAAATGATCATTTTCAAATCCATGATACCAAGGGTGAGCTGCAAAGTGTTTAGGAACAATGACCCTTTATTTCTTTGTAACCAATGGAACATGATGCCCTTGAACAACAAGTTCATTTCCCATGATGACTTTCTGCATCATTTATTTCATTTTTCTAGCCAAAATGTCCAGTTTATCTTTTGAATATTTCAGCTGTTGCTTTTCTATTTTCTCCCTTTCTTCTTCCTTGATCTTTGACCTTTTGATCAACAAATTTGCTTCCACACTAATTGCACTATCCTAAATATCCTTGAGTGTAGTAGTGTTCTTTTCTCTCAACTGAAATGATATCTCTAAATTAAAGGAATCTGGGTAATGTAAGAGAGCTAAACCAGGAGGTGGTCTTATATCAACAAGCATGGAATTGTAAACTTGATTGAATCTGGCTGAAAATTTCTGCACTATTTCTCCTGGTTGTCTTTTAAAATGATCATACTCTTGTAGATTGAGGAAAAGATTTCTCTTTATATCCCATATATTAAGGAAGATTTTTACAAACTGCTGAAGATTGGGAATGCTTGCAGCTGACAAACTTTTGAACCATTCCTTAGCTCTACCTTGCAAAGATAAAGAAAAAATCCTAATGTAGACATCATCTTCCTCAACCTCAAAAAGGTCAAGATAATTTTCAAAACCTTGTATGTGTTTTTCATATGTGATATTACCATGCTCTCCATCAAATATGGGAAGGTGTTTGTAATAATTGGTAGGGAAATCATGGAGTATAGGGGGTAAGATAAGAGGATTGTATCTATCTGGAATATTTACAAGTGTAGGAGTATGTACAGGGGCTGTAAAATGTGGCTTGATCTCTTGAGGCTCCTCAGTTTGAATTTGATCAACATGATTTTCAATAATATGGTCTTGGATAGATTCACAAAAAGAGAGAAAATAATTAAAAATAAAACCTATTACGTCTTGGATGAAATTCCAACTTGCATACCTAATCTTTTCAGATTATCTTGTCATTGTTTCAGGTTCTTCCTCTAGTGAAGTCTTTGAAACTGATTGGAGTTGATTGGAGTCACCAGGTGGATGATTTAGCCTTCTTTTGTCTTCTCACTGTCCACAATCAGTAATTAAATCTGGAACTTGATATGCTTTCTGAGGAAGGTTCCCTAGTATGGTCGCCACTCCATTAACACTCGGTAATTTAACCAAGGATGTGGAGAAAATCACTAAGGTAACATAAAACCACTTGGAGTCTTGGATATAGCCCTCCAAGACTCAGAGAGGGATCTCTCTGTCTGATCTAGATTTGTTTGCTGAGAATTTTAGGCTAGTTAGAAAGTACAGGGTTTGCTTTATTAAATTTGGTTGGATGGAATAGGAAGGGAGGAACCATTGGGCAATGGAGTCACAACTCAGAATAGATCTACACCAGGTCATAACAATCTAATATTGTAGGGAAAGGTAGGAAAATTCACTAGATTCTCAAAATTTAATGCATGGAGGAGATGAAATAGGTCTAGGAGTCCAAAACAAACTAGAGCAATCAAGAATTATGAATTCAATCTTCAGTGGAAAACACAGAAATCGTTCCAAGCTAAAGATAGAGTGATCCAAATTTATGCAGGAACGCAACAAAATACACAAATAACCATGAATATAAATATGCAGCGGAAATAATGCTTCATTTCATTAATATCAAAGAACTAAAACTTGTTTACAGACTGAATGGAAATAAACTAGTTAGGGGGCTGGTAGCTTATCTCTAAGAAGAGATGTGGCGTCTACTGGCCTCTGAATATGTGTTACAATGAGGCTCGAAGGCCTATATATTATTAAGAAACAATGGAAACCCTAAACATCCAAAAACCTAACCCTAGGAGATGAAACGCCAAAATATGGGCCCCATCGGGGTAAATTGGTACATCAATTTCTCAGGGTCGTAACTTTGGCATACTATCTTTGTTTGACGCACATGATACATTGCTAGAAATATATATCTAAGGACTACACTGTTGACAATGAATATCGAGTCTGGAACGAACTAATATTCGTCGGAGGTTTGATGCCCAAAAAACGTCGTTTATGGCCTCAAAACGACTCTAAAATTTCAGGACCCGGAAAACCGCCAAAAATAGTAAATTGTGCTACAATTAAGGAAATTGAAAAAAATGAAAGAAACAATGGTGGGGGTCCAAGTGGAATAGGCACGTGGCCAACAATATCCACCTGGATTATTACTCCCCCCTTAGGAATAAATGGCCCTGATTGCATTGAGTTCCTCCATGAGATGAGGAAACTTCTGCTGAAATTGGTCTCTAGTGAGCCACTTGCCCTGGTGAAGGAGTTGGCCTTGTTGACGGGTGAAATTGACCACTTGTCAACTAGAGGAGTGAATCCGGTCCAGGGTTTTCTAATTAACCCAATCCGTTTGGATTAATCCACTCCGATGGGTTTAGCAGCTCTGTTGGTCGATCTAAGTCCTAAATAAAGGGGAAAATATAACTAAAGAAAACACAATAATTTAATAAATAACAATAGTTGAAATCTATATATATATCTAATATATATTTATAGTTTAACTAACTAATACTTATAAAATAACTCTACTTATCATGTGCACAATATATACAAATAATTATATATATATATATATATGTGTGTGTGTGTGTGTGTGTGTGTGTGTGTGTGTGTGTGTGTACAAAATACGAATTTTAATCGAAATCCATGAAAATCGAATGTAAATTGATTTTTTAAACAACAGTAAAACTATTATCTAATATTTTTGATTTGTTTTCTTATAATGTTTATATAAAAGAAATCAAAAATCAAACTATCTAATTAAACATAAGAAATAACAGGTGGTAAAAAAGTGTTTTAACTACATGGAATTTCTATATTTATTATGCTAATGAAATGAATTAACAAGCTGACCTGTTGTCGCATCCAATATCTGTTCGATGTGTAGCATCCAGTCGCCTTATCTGACGAGGTAAACCTGTGACAGATCCTGAAATTGCATCTAATAAATGTGAAGCAGCAATGATGAAGTTTGAATCATAACAACAAAACATATAACAGATGCAGTCACAGTAACCTTATAATCTTACAAGCAGTCACAATAAGATTATTCTTCCTGTGGGAACTTCCATATAAACGTTTGATCGAAATTAGAGATAAACCTCTTAATTCAAATTAAACGAATGATTACTGTGTGTTAAATCTGGAACATGAAACATGGATAATATATATAAAATTTTATTCTATCAACTTGTAGTAAACCATGACAGTGAAAGAAATCATAATATATTTACAAATTGAAATAAACATGACCTGAATAAAAACACAATACGGAAAAGCTAAAGTTGTGACAACTACTATATTCCATTCAAGTCTGTAAATGAAAAATCCATAGTCTTGCCCCAGGCAGTGATGATCCAATGTTTACAAAATAACATGCTTATATAGGTTCTAGGAAACAAAACTATTTCGTGTTGATAATATCAAATCTGTTCCAAAAATGTGGGGGATGCAACCACCTTGATTTTACTGAATAAAAATATCAACAGCCTAATCTATTTACTAAAAACACAAAATTCATATGGTTGGAAGATCTCAACAGTGCCTCAAATCTCCTTGGAAATCATGGGTTTCTGAAAACAAATGAAAATGGGAAGTTTTTAGATATGTTTTCAATTGTCAAATCAAGCAATTTGAATTTTTTCTAACTGGCTACAGAATCTTACGATTTTGTGGCTAGTTATAATAGCAACTATAATCATATTTTATTCAATAAATAAAACAAGCTAATCTTTATAAGAAAGATAATATATTCAATCAAATCGTCTATCCTAATCTTGAGAGTGACAAAATCATGCTAAAATTAAAAAGACAATCATACCTCAAATCACGGTATCAAAACATATCAAGCAATCTTGGAGTTTACGATTGCTATTGCTTCTTCTACATTCTTAAAAATGACAGATCCTGTAGTTTTGAGGTGTTTCTGCTTTGCTTGAGTTATGGATTGGAGTCTATTGTTCTTGTTTGCCAACAATCCACTTGGTCTTTTAAATATTTAAGTCGGGACTGTAGTAAAGGCACATCTGTATAATACCTGTCGATCCAGGATCGACACTCATCACACTGTGGCCATAGGGACTATGCATTGGCACTGACAGCATTAAGGGTTGGAGAATCATCCACGTGAAAGGTAGATTTATTACATATTTGAATGCCCGAGAATTCTGGGTTACCTTTTAGACATGGAGGCAGGTTGTTTACATAGTCATAGGGTGTGTCAGGATAGAGCCTGTATGACAAAGGGTCTTCTTCAGCCAAAAACCTCTCAATTTCTGAATCTGAGTCTTCACTTAATTCAATTGTGTTGTTTGTGTCTGCACAGGGTTTGAATTTATTTCGAGCACATTATGAAATAAAACGAACAACCCTTTTATTCTTGTAATTAACATCGGCGTTTCCCTTTAGCTTCTTCCTTGTGGGTTTTTTAACAGTTTTAGTGCAAATTTTTGGGTGCGAACTCGGTTGATTGTCTGGTTGAGTAACCTCAGGGTAGTTCGAGGGTTCATTATTAGGGGAAAGATCATAGGGTAGGAGCGGTGGAGGAGAGGTGGTATGTTTCATGAGGGTTTCAACAATGACCGGTTTATCAACCTATCCCAATTCACTGTTGCCAAAGCCATTTCGTAAAATAAAAGCATCCCAACAATCATTTTGTAACTGCAACTGGTGCACAAGGATAATTTTTATAAGCCCGTGGTGAAATAGACTCGAGTCAAACCTCTTCCTCTTAAACCATTTTCCCATCTTGTACAGACTTCTAAGCAGGAAGTAGGGCATGTTCAACGGGAATTCAATGAAACTCATAAGAAATCGCAGATGATACAGGAAAACTAACCCAAATCTTCCTTCACACGTAATGAATTGTTTCACAATAGAAAGTAGATCATGCCACCTAGGTTTTAATGATGAGACATGCATACCTCGATCACAACTAGTGATTTTTCGTGAGGTGAACATCAATGTCCAGGGGACTTCTTCAACTTTTGCATTCTTGAACCATTTTTGCTCGACAACTAGTAAACCGGTGGCTTGGCTTAAAAAATCCTCAGTTGCCTCTAACTGCACGTCACCTATATTTTCTCTGTAGCCATTGAAGGTCATTGCAAAATATTGGGCAACTCGCAGATTGAAACCCTTAAATTTTTCAATGAACAAACGCCAATCGTTCCTTTCTAAATCGTCCCTGGCATTATCATACGATAGCAAGGTTTGGATGCCATTCAGCTCAATCCTCACCATTGGAGCCATGGAAAACATAAGGGAATCAACACAGAATTCATAGGTAGGGTTTGATAAAAAGCCACAAAGCCATAGCCTCGAGCCTCCACAAAACAATGCTATGACAGTTCAAACAGTAGGCAGAGGCGTTAATCACCATGCGTGGGAGAAAAATCGTGAAGCCCGAGACCACTCAGAAGAGTAATGGCATGTTGTACTCTGTATGCCACCTTGGCATTGGGTGCATACTAGGATCAGAACACTTTAAAACTAAAATATGCGCATTCATAGTTTGGTTACAAAGTGCATCAAATAAAAATTGAATAATTCAAAGTTTCATGAATCAAAACTCCATCAATATCAATCGAATATTAATGAATAGAGATCTTTTACTTATGCAACCAAATCATGTTTAGAACCAAGGGATTATAAACAAGGAGAACAATCGTGTTTATAGAAAAAAATATGACATTTCTATAATAAACCACATGAGCAGTTCTGCTTTGATCAAAAATTGAAACAAAATGTCATTTCCAGCTGTGAGTTTTCATGCTTACAGTCATGAAAACAAAATCGAAAAGAAGATATGTAAAAAGCGACAAGTGACAAGTGTCGTTTAGTG
>JASDQU011440952.1:1832-12048 GCA_032191745.1 Picea mariana | reverse complement strand
CCAAGGGATTATAAACAAGGAGAACAATCGTGTTTATAGAAAAAATATGACATTTCTATAATAAACCACATGAGCAGTTCTGCTTTGATCAAAAATTGAAACAAAATGTCATTTCCAGCTGTGAGTTTTCATGCTTACAGTCATGAAAACAAAATCGAAAAGAAGATATGTAAAAAGCGACAAGTGACAAGTGTCGTTTAGTGACAATGCTCATGACGAGTAATGAAAATTTAGAGGTCCTGTGTAGGCAACTTACAAACGATAATAAGTATATCAATGTTGCCAACAATGGCAACACGCTGGGAGAAGTAGTTATCTCTGCCAAATGAATGAGTTCAGATTAGAATGATCAGAAAAAACTTCGAATTGAAAACAACCAAAAAGCTATCTGAACATCATAAATAATTATAATGCATTCCAGTTTCAGACTACTGTTATTTTAAAGAGACGACAACTGATGACAATATTAACAAAAGAGAGCCAAGATATTAAAGTTAAAATCTTCAATACTGTTGACAGGGCAGCTGCTGCCAGCAGGCGTCCATAGCCTCGATAGGGGTGTCAATTAAGCCACTCTGATATCTGTATCCTGTTAAGAAGTTCCAGTTCATAACGAAGGACATTTAAGGTAAAAAATAACCCATATCTGAGAATTTTCTTTACCTAAGATTGCTTCGCTACCAACGGGCCTGTTCAGTACCCCGGCGAAGTTATATTGGCATCATGCATGAATTTACCCACTGCCAGTAGACCTGTTCAGTATCTCAACGGGTTTACAAGCACTTCCCACAGGTCTCTGGAAATTTATTTAGTTTTTTAAAGATATTTAATAGAGTGGGGGGACGCTGAAAATTCTAGTTTTTGGACACATCTTAGTAAGTCACAGACCTTGAAGAAATTTTTTAGTTGTCCTTTATTAATATCTAGAAATAGTTTATTTATAAAAATGACTTTCAAGAGCAGGGAGACATCTCTGAGTTGTTTTCCTAAGGAACAGGGATAGTATAAAAAGAATTTTTATGAATGATCGTGAATATCTTCAGTTGCAGATTGAAATCAAGAAACGCTTTTCAAACAACAAGTTATCTTCAATATGGTTGCAAACTCAGAGAAATACCAGAATTGATGTTCAAACAAATTTCAGCAGTCATTTTCGAGGGGAAATATTTTTGTTATTTCTGTCCGAAATAACCCATGATGCAAGCATATATGTTTCAAAAGAAAGACCGATAAGAAAAAAGAAAAACAAAATCAAAACAAATCAACAAAGAAAAAACAAACAACAAACAAAACAGAAAATATTTACACAGTGTGCATGGAAGAGTCATTAGGCAAAGTACCTTTTCATAGCTTGGCCATTCACTGGAAAGGTGTCTAGTTGTCCCTCTAAATTCTGTAATCGGAAGGAACTGGGACCCGATTTCTTAGCAATTAAAAATGGTCCCAACCACAAGTTCTAAAACTTTGTATGCTCTCCTTTTCCCTCATGAGGTTTGTCCCATTTTAGGACAAGGTCACCTACCTCAAAATTTCTGTCAGAGGCAGAATTGGAATCAAACCAATTTTTAACAATGAGTTGATGTTGATCGAATTTCCTCTTTGCTTGAGCCCTCACTTCTTCTAATTTTAACAAAGCGTTAATTCGACTCTCCAAAGGGGGACAGTCTTCTTCCTGTACTTTCTACGATAACTGCAGAGATGGAAGAAGGACATGTGGTGGAAGAATCTCCTCTCTGCCGTAAACAATAAAGGAAGGTGAGTTACCCACAACATATTTAGGAGTTACTCTATCATCCCAGATTGCGTTTAACAATGCGTTATGCCAATTTTTATGGTTTTCGGAGACCGTTCTCTTCATAATTTTGATCATATTTTTATTGGTCGATTCTGCCAAATCGTTGCCTTGGGGGTAATAGCTGGTAGAGTATTTTAACTTAATTCCTTTTTCTAGAGAGAAATCACTCATTTCAAGAGACGAAAAATAAGAAGCATTATCAAATACCAAGCATTCAGGGATACCGAAACGAGCAATAATATTAGAATTCAAGAATGATATTACCTGGATGGTATTTATAGCTTTTAATGGGGAAACCTCGGACCACTTGGTGAAGTAATCTATGGTTGTTATGATATATTTATGTTGCTACAAGGATGGCGGATTGATTGGGCCTATAATATCCAGACCCCACTGCTGAAAAGGGGATTCTATCGAAACTGGTTGTAAAGGAAAAGTTGGTTTTTGTATCCGTCCGGATGCTTTTTGACAGATCACACACTTGCAACATAAAGCATGGGTGTCTTTAAAAAGGGTAGGCCAGTAATAACCTACTCTTAATAATTTATGGGCAGTGGTGTCTCCACCAAAATGCCTACCAACTTCTTCTGCATGCAATTCCAATAAGACTTTTTTCTGCTTCATCTTTCTCAAGACAGTGCATTAGTACTCCATCAAAATTTTGACGAAACAAAATACCATTAATTAGCTGAAAAGAAGCATATTTTAATCTTAGTGCTCTCCTTTTTATGGGATCAAGGTGATGGGGAGCTGATCCGTGTATAAGACAAAATTTTATGTCATCGTACCAGGGACTAACAGGATTTTGCGCACAACAGATTTGATTTTGATAGTGTTGTCCTGGATTTAACATATCATTTTCTTCTTGTTGTCCTATAGCCGAATCGGAAACTAACTTGAATAAACCTTGGCCTCTTACAATTTGTGCTGGGGTGATTTCTATGTCATATTCTTGCAAGGATGTAACCCAGTTTTCCCTTTTTTCGCCTAGTTCTTTCTATACTAACAGATTTCTGACAGGCTGGTAAGGGACAATGATTTTCGTCCTAGATTTCAACAGATAAGATCGAAAGTGCTTTACTGCTTTGAAAACAATATAGGATTGATGATTTACTACTGGGTAATTAAGTTCTACCCCCTTGAACGTTGATCTCATAAAGGCGATTGGGACCTCATTGTTTTCAACGTTCTTTTGAGTTAGGACGACAGTGTAGGAGCGGTCAGAGGCAAACGTGTAGAGGGTGAAGTCTTGCGAAAATTCAGGGCTCATTAGAGAAGGAGCGTCTATTATGGCGTTTTTTATTGAATCAAAAGCATGGCTTTCTAAAGGTCCCCAATGGTACTGTACATCCTTTTTTATTAGGTTTTGTAATGGTCTCACCATTTCTGAAAAGCTAGGGACGAATCTCCTAACAAAGTTTATCTAACATAAGAAAGATTGCATGGAATTTTTTTACGATGGAGGGGGAAGTTTCTAAATGACTTGAGTCCTTTCAGGGTCGATAATCATCCCTTCACTCGATACAATGAATCCAAGGAGCTTACCTTGTTCTACTGTGAAGATAGATTTTTTAGGATTCAAAGAAATGTCGTATTTACGACATCGTTGTAGAACGGATCTTAAATGAGCTAGATGATCTTCTTTATTTTTCGAGAAGACAGTGATGTCATCTAGGTAAACTACTATAGATTGATTGATTAAGACTCAAAAAGTGATGTCCATCGCTCTCTCGAAAGTGGCACCGGCGTTTATGAGTCCAAAGGGTATATTTCTATAAGTGTAGGTGCCCCATGGAGTGCGGAAGGTGGTTTTGAGTTGGTCTGGAGGAGACATCAGGACTTGGTTATACCCTGAAAAACCATCCAACAAGGATAATCTTTCAAAACTAGATACCCATTGAAGGATCTATTCCATGGGAGGGATAGGGTAGTTGTCTTTATCATACGCTTGGTTAAGATTTCGGAAATCAACACATAGTCAGATTTCACCACTCTTCTTTCTGACAGGGACAAGATTAGAGACCCATTGTGTGTGCCTAACTAGGAAAATTATCTTAGCGTTAAGCAGTTTGTTTAATTCCTTTTGTACCGTTGGTTTGAGTTTTGGGTATGTTTTCCTTAACTTTTGTTGAAAAGGTTGGGTTTGGGGTTTCATGGGAATAACGTGTTGTATGATGTTAGGATCAAAGGTTTTTTGGTCATCTTACGTCCAAGAAAAAACATCTTTGAATTCCTTAAACAACTTAATAAATGCTACTTTTTCTTGCTTAGAACACCCCAACCCTAAATTAATGCACTGTGGATTGTCTTTAGTTCCCAAATTTACTTTTTCATGCGTCAAAGAGGAACTATTCCTTTTATAGTTCACTGATTTTCTGAACTTGTCGTGAAGATCATAAAAATTTCCTAATCTAACTATAGATTTTGGGATAGAGTTTACCATGTCTGATGAAGATTCTAGGGATCTCGGATCTGGTATTACCATAAAGTCACGAAGATTTTCATCATGGGTACCGTCGTCGATCACCGCACCCTGGAACATTTCTTCCATATGCATAAACTTATGATCTGTTGATTGTCATCGAAGACTCTCCAGTTCGTGATGTTGTCTGGGATGGACGATCTGAACAACAGTTCGACGGAAAATGCATTTGGAGATAATCCTTCTGCAAGAAAAATTTTTGAAGCGATGTTAGCTAACAAATCAGCTTCCGAATTATTCAATCTAGGAATAGAATTTATGTTAAATGTGGAAAAATTGTTCATCAAATTCCATACCTCAGTTTGATAGCTTTTAAGGTGCAGAGATAGACAGTGGATAGAATTTTTTACCTGTCTAACCACGATTTCTGAATCACCAAAGACAGTCAAATTTTGAATGTTCAGATCTAACACTTTTCTGAGGCCTTGCAGGAGTGCCTCATATTCGACCATGTTGTTCGTACATTCGAATTCTAACTGGCAAGAAATCAGAGTCTTGTTACCTACTGGATCAATGAGCACGCACCTTGCACCAGCTCCTTCTTTAGATTTTGACCCATCAAAGTACAGGGACCATATTTGATTTTCGTCGGTTGCATGTGACCACTGAGAGGAAGTTGTTGGCTGCGTATATGTCAAAATTTCATATTGTTGTTTCAGGTTAGTGATAGTAGAAGTTTCGGCCATGAAATTACCGAAAAAGGTATTCATCCCTTGTATTTCGGGCGAATCGGCAGAAGGAGTGAATGGTTCATTGGGATCATTTAAATCAGTCACCGTGAACTTCAGATAATGTTCACGATTTACCTTCATTATGTTGGGCTTTCCATTCTTGGGCAGCCACAAGTGAGACCAATTCATCGCAAAATAGACATGTAATTGTTCTAACCAGTCTCTACTTAAAAATAAACCATAAACTTCTGGAATATCTACAACAATAATATCAATCACTTGATGAACTTTAGGATTAGACGACAATCTTATAAGCACATTTCTTAATTTGCCTATCACTTTAACACTAATTCGATCAAGCTGGATAATTTTCAAGATGGATGGTTGAACTTTGGCATTAATCTTTTGACAAACAGACCAAGGCATTACGTTAGATGATGCACCTGAATCTACCATACAGTTATGTACATTCCTATTGAAATTTTCAAAAGTCAACAAAAATGGAGGAACATTCCTACGAGTATTAACGGTGGAAGCTTGTTGCTTTTTACTCGCAGCCTCTGAAACTGATTTATCTACATTATTTACATTATTTACAGGAAGGTCTCTTTTATCATGAGGCTCAGATGTAGTTTTGGCGGAGGCCTTCGAAGGAATTTTGGGGCTGTTTTGAACACCTTTGTTGCTGTTCGGATTGTTCTCTGCAATATTCTGCAGCAATTTTTGCAGAAGAAAAGGAAATTTTAATAATTCGTAAACCGAGATATTAGCCCTAAGATTTTTTAGATCTTCAATTAAATCATAATCTAAACTTGGGTTTACTGAATTTTGTTTAGTCTCAGTTGATTTAGACTATTTTTTAGGCAAAGTCGTTGTAATTTTGGAAGAAGGCTTATTTGTTGTCTTACTCCTAGTATTGTAAGGATGCATTGTTTCGAAATTAGCTTGAAAAATGCTATCCGAAAAATGTCCGAAAATATCCGGAGAGGATTCATCTTCTTCTACTGTCTCTTGCTCAGCTACCTCTTCAGGAATCTCAGGAGGAATCAAGTTATCGTGTGCTTCTAGGATCGTTTGAATAGCAAATTGTAGGCTTTCTAGATTTAGGCCTTTAGTATTTGAATTAGGTCGGTTGGTGGGAAAAGGATTCCTAAAAGGGGGTTTGTAGGTCCCTTTGCTCGAAGAAGCTTCTTCAGCTGATCTTTTCAAATCTATAACTTGTTTGGACAATTTCTGAACGACTTTCTGTAAGTTTTCTAAATCTGAGCTCTCAGGTTGAGCTTTGTTTTGGGAAGGTCTAGGAAGGATTTCAATTTTCTTCTTGGAAGATGAACTAGTCTCTATCGCGTTTCTAGTAGTGTCTTTTAAACTGAGAATGTCTTTCTTGATCTGACTGGCCTCTTCGAAGGCTTCTAACAACGTGGCTTTCTTGGATCTCTTTACCCAAATGGCTATGTTTTGATGTAATGCTTTCATGTAGTATGCGATAATAAGATTCTCAATAGGCATCGAATCCATAGGGATCTAGTTCTTTAGTGTCAAGAACCTTTGATTAAAGTCTTTGATCTTTTATTTGGGGTTCATTTTTAAACTAGAAAGCTCCATGACTAGAACTTCAGGAGACTTGTCATTTCTGAACTTCTCAAGGAAACAGGATTCAAATTTCTCCCATGACACGATGGTGTGGGGTTGTTGGGAAAAGTACCAGGTAGAGGCATTGCCTTCAAAGGTGTAGGGAAACAATCTATAGACTACGTCTTCGTGCAGAACACTATGGAGTCTAATGGATAACATAAACTTTTTGATGTGATCTTCGGCTATTTGTTTGGAGTTCGGGTCAAATTTAGGGAGCCATTTCTCTGGGTGTTTGGGAAAAGGATGTTGAGGCCCAGGTATGGCTACTGTATCTTGGTCAAGCCATGGTCTGGCAGGATTGCTCGGATTGGCCATAGGTGTGGGTGGTGTCGAAGTTTGGGATGAGGAACTGCCTTCTTCAGAGGATTCTTCTCCAGAAGAAGAAGGAGATGAAGGAGGTGGTGATGGTGGAATACCATATCCTCCTGCTGCAGGAGTGAGGATTGGATCTGTAAGATTTAAGGTAAGGTTAGTACCTCCAAGTTGTTCTCTGATATCAGAGAAGTCTAATGGTTGATTCAACGGTCGGTTTGGTTGTCTTATATGGGCTAAGGCACTATGTGTTCTTATGAGAGATTGCCAAACAATCTCTTGTATATCACCACCCGTAGGATTTGGAGTTACTAGTTCAAATGTGATCCGTAGATCGTTGTTTAATGTGGTTTCTGTTTGAGGGAAAATGTTTTCATCTAAATGGCTTCTAGTTACTATAGGTGAGCGGGTAGGTGGGGGAGGAGTCTTATGACCTCCTTGTGCCATTAATAGTTTTCAGGCCCTCCTTCTAGTGCCATTTGTTGACGGGCGAAATTGACCACTCGTCAACTAGAGGAGTGAATCCGGTCCGGGGTTGTCTAATTAACCCGAGCCATTTGGATTAATCCACTCCGATGGGTTTAGTGGCTCCGTTGGCTGATCTAAGTCCTAAAGAGAGGGAAAAATATAACTAAAGAAAACACAATAATTTAATAAATATCAATCGTTGACAACTATATATATATATATATATATATATATATATAATATATATTTACAGTTTAACTAACTAATACTTATAAAATAACTCTACTTATCATGTGCACAATATATACAAATAATTATATTTCTAATATATATATAATATGTACAAAATACGAATTTTAATCTAAATCCGTGAAAATCGAATGTAAATTGATTTTATAAACAATAGTAAAACTATTATCTAATATTTTTTATTTGTTTTCTTATAATGTTTATATAAAAGAAATCGAAAATCAAACTGTCTAATTAAACAAAAGAAATAACAGGTGGTAAAAAAGTGTTTTAACTACAGGAACTTCTATATCGTTGCTGATCAGTATAGCCAGCAAGCTTCAAATGATTGCATGTAGAGGAATCTACTCCGTCGGAGGAAGCCCCTGCTTACAAATGGTATCAGAGCCATCAAACATCTTTTTGCCCCGGGTATGAGAACATCTCTCTCGCTCTGTTCGCTTGTAAAAATCTCGTTTTCTGTCTCTATAGTATATATCTGTGTGTTTTAATCTATTCGAAGTTTTCTTGCTTTGACCTGGGGAAAAGGCCAGCAGCTTGTGTGAACACTCGCTTCGGCAGTTAGTAATACTCAAAGCCCTCCCTTTCTGTGTCAAAGAAGAAATAGTCTGAATGGATAAGTCTATGTCTTTCCGAGAAATTTGTGAGTCAGAACAAAACCAAGAACCTAGTACTTCTCGGTCTGATGGATTGGCTTCCATGTTTTCTTTAAGCTGTACACAATCTATAAACCAAGCCAAGTTAGAAACAGTTGAAGAAAATACCCAAGCAGCTTGGAAACTTCCTCGAATCCATCCAACCCAAGTCTATAAAGATCTGAATCCTTTTCATCTTACTGAGGGGAAGAAGTAATCTCCCACCATTTACTCAAAGAACCAGTGAAGCATTGAATAAGACTTTTACATGCTTCAATTTCTCCTTTTCCTTTCATGCACATAATTTTATAAGCAACAAGCATTCTGTCAATGACTTGATGAACATGTGTGACTGAAAGGTTATCTATATTCCACTCTTGGTACCATTCTTCTGCATAGGAGATTCCTTCTGGGATGGCACCTTTTCCAAGCTGACCTGTTGTCGCATCCAATATCTGTTCGATGTGTAGCATCCAGTCACCTTATCTGACGAGGTAAACCTCCGACAGATCCTAAAATTGCATCTAATAAATGTGAAGCAGCAATGATGAAGTTTGAATCATAACAATCGAACATATAACAGATGCAGTCACAGTAACCTTATAATCTTACAAGCAGTCACAATAAGATTATTCTTCCTGTGGGAACTTGCGTATAAACGTTTGATCGAAATTACAGATAAACCTCTTAATTCAAATTAAATGAATGATTACTGTGTGTCCAATCTGGAACATGAAACATGGATAATATATATATAATTTTATTCTATCAACTTGTAGTAAACCATGACAGCGAAAGAAATCATAATATATTTACAAATTGAAATAAACATGACTTGAATAAAAACACAATACGGAAAAGCTGAAGTTGTGACAAGTATTATATTCCATTCAAGTTTGTAAATGAAAAATCCATAGTCTTTCCCCAGGCAGAGATGATCCAATGTTTACAAAATAACATGCTTATATAAGTTCTAGGAAACAAAACCGTTTCATGTTGATAATATCAAATCTGTTCCAAAAATGTGGGGGATGCAACCACCCTGATTTTACTGAATAAAAATATCAACAGCCTAATCTATTTACTAAAAACATAAAGTTCATATGGCTGGAAGATCTCAACAGTGCCTCAAATCTCCATGGAAATCATGGATCCTGAAAACAAATGAACATGGGAAGTTTTTAGATATGTTTTCAATTGTCAAATCAAGCAATTTGAATTTTTTCTAACTGGCTACAGAATCTTACGATTCTGTAGCTAGTTATAATAGCAACTACAATCATATTTTATTCAATAAATAAAACAAACTAATCTTTATAAGAAAGATAATCTATTCAATCAAATCATCTATCTTAATATTGAGAGTGACAAAAGCATGCTAAAATTAAAAAGACAATCATACCTAAAATCACGGTATCAAAACATATCAAGCAATCTTGGAGTTTATGATTGTTGTTGCTGCTTCTACATTCTTAAAAATGACAGATCCTGTAGTTTTTAGGTGTTTCTCCTTTGCTTGAGCTATGTCTTGGAGTCTATTGTTCTCATTTTCCAACGAATCCACTTGGTCTTTTAAAGATTTAAGCCTGGACTGTAGTAAAGGCACATCCATATAATACCTATTGATCCAGGATCGACACTCATCACACTGTGGCCATAGGGATTGTGCATTGGCACTGACAGCATTAAGGGTTGGAGAATCATCCACGCGAAAGGTAGATTTATTACAGAGTTTAATGCCCAAGAATTCTGGGTTACCTTTTAGACATGGAGGCAGGTTGTTTACATAGTCATAGGGTGTGTCGAGATACAACCTGTATGACAAAGGGTTATCTTCAGCCAAAAACCTCTCAATTTTTGAATCTGAGTCTTCACTTAATTCAATTGTGTTGTTTGTGTCTGCACAGGGTTTGAATTTATTTCGAGCACATCGTGAAATCAAACGACCAGCCATTTTATTCTTGTAATA
>JASDQU011440951.1:21709-45353 GCA_032191745.1 Picea mariana | reverse complement strand
TCCCATCTCATAACTATGCCAGTCCTTTCCCCCTGCTCACCCATAAAAGGTCCCTTCACCATTGTTGGTCTTCAATCAACACCCTCCACGTCACCCGGGCATACTCGTCACTCGTTTTTACCTGCCATCTCATGCTCCAAAGGACCCGTTGGCCATTTATTATAGGCTAACTTATCCGTTAGCCTGTTGATTTGTCCCCCGTGTTCAATGGGTATCTGTTTGCTCAAAACTAACCCTTCTCCTCATTCTCCCATTGCTCATCTTATCCACACACCAGAAAGATTTTCCTTGTCCTCTCTTTGATTTAGCTAGTAGCCCAAAACCATAGCCATTCCCACTAACATTTTTGTTTGAATTGTAGGTACTTTTCACAGAGATGGCGCCAAAATCCAAGAAAGAAGAAACTGAGGAAAATCCTTTCCTCCTGCCTCCTGTTGACCTCGACAGGATCCCATTGGCTGACAAAGATCATCTAATCTCAGATACAAGGTGTGAATTTGACTTCACAGAGTTGCAGTGATGGCTCAAAGACACTTTATTAGATCAGAGTGATGAAATTGGGCTCTAGGAGTCCAATATTCCTCTATAACTTTCCCCCCAGGTCCATCATTTCCCTGATTTTTCCCTCAAATTCCAGGCTCATTACCTCCCCGACCAGAGAACCATAGTCTCTTCATTGGGAGAAACTTTGTTCTTCATCACACCAGAGGCCATTGATCAGATGATGTAGATACCCAGAACTGAATTCACCTTCCCTTTTAATCTTGAAATCATAATAGAGTTATACCAGAAACTATCTTTCCCTTAGAGAGCCCAGATTTTTGAGTTTTTCCTCCCACAGGATGCTCAGCTCCCCAAGTCAAATCCCCCGTATCCTTCCTCCCTATTCTCAGAAAAGGGAAACTAATTCATTTCATCACTCTTTTCTCTTCTTGGTTATCTTTCAGACAAATGGGTGGATGCACCTATATTGGGTTTTCTATCCATTTTCTCTACAGAGGAAAGGCCCACCACTCAGTTCGACTATAGTACTTTCCTGGTGGAGAGTATTCATGAGAAGCTTTCAAAATTCGCTATAGAAGGCATGTTATGGTATTCCTCCATGCTGGCTTACATGTTCATCTTCTTTCAAGAGGATAGGTTCTCTTTTTCAATGCATAAAATGGACAAGAACGGGAAGCCGCAGGCGGTAACATCTTGGACTTCACTGCTCAAATGAAATTCCACAGAGTTCAATTTCAAACAGTTCATCGATCATTTCTACCACCCAATGGTGAGCATGCTTAGTGGAAAACCAGAACCAAGAATAAATGAGGAGATTCAAAGGATCTTACACCTCTCAGACCTTGCAAAAATGGGAGATTGGTATCTTTACCAAAATCACACCGAGATCAGAGTATATGGATGCGAGTTAGCTCCATACAAACTTCCCAAGTATTTACCCGTGAGGATATTTTCCCTGGAGTACATAAGACAAATGATTAAATCAGATGACATACACTTTGTGTCTGTGAAGAAGAAAAAACATTTCAAAATTAAAGGGCAAATAGGGTCTTTTATTTGCAATAGTCGAGGCGTCGGGGAAGAGGTAGACATAATTTTGAAAGAAATGAAGTTCGAAGTTAGTTTCGTGTGGCACTATGATCCGTGCGGGATAATTTCAGAGATGAGGGTTAAGAACAAAAATGTTCCATATGTTCATATATCTAAGCCCGAGATAGAAAGGTTCACGAATCAAACGGATTGGGAGTCGAACACTCTGGAAGAGATAGAATAGCAGAATCCTTCAGTTACTATCTCGCAAACAACCAAACCACAGGTTCCAAAGGAGAAAATACCTAGGAAGGCTACTTCACCTTCTGTCACCGAAGTCTCAGCTGAAATTTTCCAATTACATACCAAAAGGCCAAAATCCAGTCATACAAATGACACGGCTAGTGAAAAGGGAAACCAATCCACTACTACTATGAAAGGTGATCAGTCACCTCTTATCACAAGAAACAAGCAGATCATGTCCACAGTTTTGTCTAAGAAGCTGAAAGATGGTTCACTAGTCAACGAACCAAATAAAGGGGGACCAAATTTGAGTATTTTTGAGAAATATGACCAGATCAAGAAGAGAAATCAGACACTGACCAACAATGCTTATGCTCAGTTTTGGAAACATACATCAACGACACGACACAGACTATTGTCTGTGTTTGATACAGAGAAGGGTAGAATTCACATGGCTTTTCTGCAGGCACAGGTGCTCAACCCAAAGGCAATCACTGATTACAAAAGGGAATTGTTTCGAGTTCCACACCAGAGATGTGCACTCGGCCGATCAAATGGATCTACATAGGCAAACTGAAGAAATGGTTTTCTCCACTTTGGTAAATTCTTCTACTACGGCTACTAAACTACAAGTCTCTTTGAGCAATGTTCAGACACAACTAAAGTTAGAAAAGATATCATCCTTTGTAAAGGATAATAGAATTAAAACATTGGAAGAATTGGTCCTCAAGATCGGGTATGACCCCTCGAATGTGAAAGCAGTTGAGGAGATTCTTAAAAAGAAAAATGATGATATATAATCTCTGAGGAAATAGCTGAAACTACCACCAATGGAAGATGCATAGACAAAGGAGATAGCTGAGACAGAAGGTGAGAAGGAGGAGATGCTCAAGTTGATCATGGAGAAGAACACACAGTTGAAAGAGATGGAAGCAGAACTGGAAAGGTTAGTGAAGGAGAATGAACAATCAATTTCTATGGAGGTCATTCCATTGAGCGCAGTTCCACTCACAAGAGTAAGCATAACATCTACAACAGAAATTCCCTTAGCAACTCCACTGACAGCTCTGGAAAAGACAACATAACTAGAAAAACCCATGGGGGAGATGAACTTGCAAGAGATAGAAATTAGCAGACTTAAAAAGGAGGTTGAGGACCTTCAGGAACTTAAGTCTTCTTACTAAACTAGCTACTCCATGGAGAAACAAACATCAGACAAGCTCAAATAAGAATTGTAGCAGCTTCAAAAGCAAACAGTGGCAGACAAGACACTTGTTGAGGCCAAGGAAAATATCTAGAAGGATATATCCAAATCCATAAATGAAATATGGCCTATGGTGCAAATCATGTTCGAGCAAAATGAATTGGTACAAAGGAGTAGGCAGACTATTAAGAAAATAAGAGGAGAACTGGGAGAAATGCCCACAGAAGCCACTGAGATCATTAAATTATTGAATTCCAAAACCAGGGAAGAGTTAGAAGATTTTAATATTGAAGACAGGATGGAAACCATCCTCGAAGTCAAGAGGGTTCTGAACAAAAGAGGACTAAGGCTACAGTTGGAAGAGAAAGTCTAGACTATAGACACAGGAGTACAAAGATTTTTCAGCAGAATCGAAGCTCTATAGAAGAAAGGACTCCTTGGCTTAAGGGTCCTAAATGATAAGTTAATGACCCTTCCTGATTATAAACAGAAGCTGGCCACAGTGGCCAAAGATAGTTCAAAATTTTTGGGAATACAGGGTAGCATAATGGGCAAGGCGTTCTTAGAAACTTTGCAGCCAGACATCAGCATACAACATGAGATCCGATATATTTTCATTGTCAAGCCAACTTTTTCCAAGTACACAAAGATGGATGAAATATACAAAAGATTACTAAAATTCATAATTCCCAGTCAACTATGATGGGAGGAGCTATGCAATCTGATCGAGTAGGTGATGAGGTGTCCAAGTCTAGTCAACAATCCGATTAGACGAAGTCGTGCAAATGACTCACCAATGATTTTCCCCATAAATCATCATGAATATTTCAACACATCATCAATAGTTCCTGGATTTTTGTATCTTGTTGAGTTAGTTAGTTAAATTTAGAATCTACCACATCCTGATATTTAATGATAGGATCATATGTAATTTTTTATTATAAATACTTCAAACTTTGAAGTACGAGGGGTTGATCTTTACGCCCTGTAAGCCATAGACACTGTAATTGTTTATCAAGAGATCTTCCAGTAATACAAAGGGATGTTTCACAGGATTCTTGCATGTTATTCATTGGTGATGTTTATTTTTCTTTGTTAAATGTTTTTCTCGCTTAGTCATCATATTGTTTTCTAATCTGATATTTTAAAAGTAGTGTATGTCACAGGATTTATCTTTGTATACCCTATCTCTAAATTTAAAGATATAAATGTTTATCTTTTGATGTTATAGTGAATAAATTCTTAAATGCTTCTTTACTTTAATTGATATTCTCGTCTTTTCTGCTATCCATCATTTTACTGCCAAAGAATCCAATGAATGCATTACCTTGCCCTGTGAAAAGAATATTTTTAATTCCTTTCTAGATCTCTATCCTTATAATACAAACCCCATAGCCCAATAGATGCGTAAACCCTATTTCAACCAACTTTACAAAAAAAAAAAAAACCATTCAATCTTATTTTACTTAACTAGCCTAATATTTCAAAGTTAAAACATATCTAAATCTTACAGAGAGATCCCTCTCTAAAACTGGCAGGGCTAGATTCCAGTTTCGAAGTGGTTGGATAAAGTTACCTCTGGAAAATTTGTTCTACCCTGACAACCTCTGGGAATTTACAGAGCGATAACACCTTACACAGTCTTCACACAAAGCACTTACAAAACACTTGCACTTAGCTCTGCAAGTCTTAACTCATCTGCACACAAAGCCAACTCACCAAGCACTAAGTCGATCAATGAATAGTAACAACTAACAATTCTACTTACATCACCTAGCTACTTATTTATACATTACAAAAAGGGGGCTAAGCATGTGTAAACCCATGGGCCGACATCCCATACTTGTTAAATAAACTCTAAAAGCCCAAAAATCCCACAAAATGGGTGGAATCCCGCGATCTCCGCTTTGCCTGGGCGCTCCGTCTTCGACTAGCCTGTCGAAGTCCCAAAAATGGTCAAACATGACCAGCATTTCCTCAAAACTTGGTCAAGGGCCAACATGCCCCCAACACTCACCTGTGACTCATCCTGAGTCACTCTGATATGGGAAACATTGCTTCGAAGGAATCGAGCTTAGCTCAAGCTGCCTCGACTTGGTGCTTTGCCAAAGCCTCCTACTCAGAAAAATCATGGATGACTTGCTCGGTGATAGACCCCTCCAGGTGTTGTTCCATTGTGGTGACCACCTGTTCCAATTGTGAGCCTCATTCTTCGATCTCTTCAAAAATTATGCAGGCTTTGTCCTACATGGGATCGAGTCACTGTGTTACCTCCATCACTCTGCTCTAGATGGAAATGACCTGCTGCTGAACTGCGCGCTACTCCTATGACCTCCCTATCTTCTCCACTATTGTATAAAGTTTTTGTTGCGCTTGCACTGTCGATGCCTGTTGCTTTTCTTCTTGGAGCTATGTCTCCAATGTCTTCAATTTTAGGTCTTCTGTAATGTGCTCATAGGTCTGTGCAGTTCTTTCTTTTAGTTTCTTTCATTATGAAGCCATTTCCCCGATTCCTTCTACTGCGCTCCTAGTAGTTTCTTCCCTCTGATATCTCACTTCTTGCGGAGTGCTCGACACTGCTTGCAGTTCTAGATCTGCTACTCTTGATTGGAGCTACTGAATAGCCTCGACGAGCTTCCCCACTTGGCTCTCGATTGTCTCTTCTTCCATCTGTGTCAAGCCCAACACAGAGCTTAGTGCTCTAGTCACTACCTCTCTGACCACAGTCTGCTCTGCAAGCAACTGGTCTTTCTCTTTCTGGATTTGTTCTTTGTCCTCTTCGAACTTCACCCGAAGATCATCTTTCTATTGCTGCGCAACCTGAAGTTGTTCTAAGGAGTCCTCCTTTTCTTGCCTCAAGGCCTCTGTGGCCTACTCCTTTTCTTCTTGGACTTGATGAAATCGAGTCTCTATGGCATCTTCCAATATACGTAGTTGGGTGGGCTCATCCCCCAATTCTACTATCCCTGCTGAGGATGGCACAATAGACACTGCACGACTCGACTAGAGAGCTTGTTGGATGTATTTTAGTTCTTTCTCGATCCTTTCATACAATGTTTTTTTCTTCACTCCATGTCTCTGCAAGATATCCTTTGAGGCATCCTTGACATATATGATGATGAGCTAGATATCATCCATCGTGAGCACGTTCTGCGACTGAGACTTAGTGGCTTGAGATTTATTCCACGTTGAGGGTTTCTGCGGAGAACCCTTCCTTTTCTTTGATGTCTCCACCTCTATAATGGGGCTCTTTGGTAGTGTTACTTCACCCTCTTATTTATTGTCTTATTCCCCTTCCTCCTCTTGGTTTACTTCGTCACCTCCTCCTCTTGCAGGTGATTCAGATGCAGTTTCCTTTGATGTGCTTTTATTTTCCTCATTGTTTACGTCTTGCACTTCCTCCTTTTTTTTCTTTTTCTTTATCTTGCTTGGTCCATCATACTCATTCTAGGTGACCAAATGGATTCCAATGATGTCTAGGTCAGAGAGCTCTGTCTTCTCAACTGGTACAAGGAATTCGACTGGCCATTCCTTGGTTATCTCTTCCATGTCTTCATCGGTCAATTTGTAGTAGGATTACAGCTCCTCCTTTCTTTCATCCCTACATGCGGTGATGTAAATGAAGTGTTGGTCTATGTGGAACTTCGCTAGTGGCTTATAGGTATGCAAGGTTTTTGGGGTTATTTGGGGGAATGACTCAATTGTGCGCTTGAGCTATAAGTAGTAAGTGTGGAACACTGTATTTGATTGTCATTCCTTCGCCATATCGCTCGTGTACCACAAGGTGGTGAACCTCACGGACAGTGGCTCTGATGGCTCAACTTTAGGGAATTTCACTCCCTCCAACATCTCCCAAGTGACAAATACCATTAATATCAACAACCAACTAAAGTGGAACTCATAGCCTTGGTCCTGCACTTCGTGGCAGTCCTTCTCCAACACATTGATGAGGTAGCTCGCCCAGTTCATCTGCATCCATTTGACGCACTTCCATGCAAGGTTGATTATGAATCATGTTACTTTCATAGGGTGGTTCTTTCTGACGAGTTTTCCCACTATCGAATGACAAGATAGGTGCATAGTGCCATCCTAGATGGAGGCTACCTTGTAGCTTCGCTTCCCCTTCTCCACATCGTCGTATGATTCTTTTATTTGTTGCACCAAGGAACAATCTGATGTCTTTCTAGGGTAGAACTGGTGAGGGTCTGGTCCTTGCATGCTTAGTTCAGTGATCAGGTGGATCAACGTCAGATCCACAGTGATGTGCCTATCCAACCAGAGATACCTGCCATGGTAGCACGACAAGAGGCATTTAACACATGTGTTAACCTCTTGATGTCTGTCGAAGTGGGGGATATTCATGACGTTTAGGATTGTGGACCTCGCGATCACCTTGATCCATGGCTTAGAAACTATCTTGGGCTTCCTCCCAGTCTTCTTCGTCAGGTAGTGATGCAGTGCAAGCATCACATAATTATTTCGATCTCCCAGGTTGAAATCACTTATCTTGAGGGACGAGATCAGTCCCAACTGTGGTCCAACTATGTGTATCCATTTCGAGAGGTATGCAGTGATGAGTGTGTAGTCGAAATTCCTTGGGACACTGTCACGACTAACCGTGCCAGCCAAGGGAGCGATGTAGTTGGGAAAGACTGACGGGATCTGCTTTGCATTTGCCAAATCGTTGTGGTTCTTTCTTCTTTTCTCAGTTGCTACTCAACTAGATTGTCATGCAGTCGAGGGGGATGCTTGCAATCCTCCCGTCGATGAGGCCTGTATTCCTGCATACATGAATTTCTCCACCATAAGGTCAATCAAGATCTCTTATACACATTTCTCTACTGTGCTAAGGTCGCCTGACATGCACAGTCGTGATCAAATAACTCGGGTAGGTGAATGGACACTCAAGGTAATCGAATCGATGGTGAGTTCTAGACAACACAATGTGGTATGCGATCACTTTTCTATGAGCTCAAATATCTCAGTTTGCAAAAGTGGCCCCGGTGAGGTATTCGTCGGATTAAATAAGAAATGTCATAATGGATTCCTTCAACGACTCAAAATGCCTCAATAAATATGATTCCATCCGTTATGGCACGGTCCCAATGGTCCGATGGCGATCTTTCTGGAAAAAACTGCATTTCTAGCCATTTCAGAGCATCATTCTAACGATCGAGATGCCTCCAACAGTCATATAGCTTCACCGAGGTGAAGTTCCATCCTGCGTTGTTCTTGTATTCCGATGATGTTCAAGTTCTGCAAGCCTTCCTTTTGCGAAGTCTCCTTTGGAACTTCTTGCAGTCTTTCTAACTTTTCTTTCTTCTTGCTAAGATTTCTTGCCTTCTTTCCTATGATCTGAGTCACTGGGTTCCTCTTTCCATTCTTATTATTATCTTCTCTTAGCATATTAAATTCACACTGCTGATGTTCTCTCAAAGGTTTTGAATGTAATATCTCTTCTCTTACTACTTCTGGGGTAGGTGATCTTCTCTCCTGCATGGATAGGGTCTTTAGGCCTTTCTACATTCCTTCATCTTTGACAATGAATTCTCTAGCCCTCAGTTGCTTCAACTTTTCCTTCGGTTCTTGTATTAGTCGCTCTACTTTCTTGGCTATGAAGTCCCTTAATTCTTGGTTTTTCTGTCCTGTGGCTTCCTCTTCTTCTTTCCTTCAGATTTGATCTTTCTCAATCCAGGTCTTTCCTAACAAAAGTGCAAAAGGGGTTTTGTTCTCAACAAAATTAATGACCTCAAATTCCTCTTCAGTCGATGCTCCATGGGAAATCATAGGTACATGAATAAGTATTCCACATAGGGTTATCATCTTTTCTTTAAACAATCCTATCCTTCCTAATGAAGGAATCATAGTAGGCCTTCCCAAAATTTCCCAAGTACTTTCTGGCATGATATTTACATGTGTTTCTTCATCTAAGACACAGTCTATGTTGAAGTCTCCTATTCTTGTTTCTATGCACTTCTTTTCTTTTAAGATATCTGGTAAACTGATGTCTCTATGATCATTCAAGGTTTCTTTCAGCTGTAATAACATAGATTCTGATTCGTTCTATTTTTCTAACATTTCCTTAGTTTCTTAACCTTATTCATGGTTTTCTTGTCTCATGTTTATCTTTTCAACTTTAGCAATCATTCTAGGGAAATACAAAACTTCATGACCAATATATTTACAACAAAGACAGGTAGGACCTACACCATGACATTCCTTAGCAAGATGTCCCGGTCTTCTGTATTTATAACATAGTGTCAATCATATCCTTCTTTTAAATGATCCCCAACCTTTTATGTACTGCGCACTGGGATCACATTGATGGACCTACAATCTGCAAAAAATCTTTCTAGGGTCCTACATCCACTTGTTAGTCCAAAAATTATTTCTATGCATAGGACTAACATATCTTTCACTATATTTAACAAATTTATTCAAGTCAAATCTTCTTTATTCTAGTTGTGCCCTAGTTTTCAGACTAGGACAAAATCTGTCAAACATACCTAGATCCATAATCTTGAAGCAAACATCTCCACTTATCTTACCTTTATTAGAGCACAAAGATTTAATATCTTACCTCTTTTATTCAGATCATACTTCTCTTTTTAAGCACAAAGCTTCGCAAGTCAAGTAGAATACCGTGCACTATGGAAAAAAATCTATGCACAGAGCTTTTTCTTTTCCTTAGTTCCCAACAATCACAATTTCAGGTCTCGGAAATGAAGCCATTTGTTGGAATAGGGGCCGAACCAGGTTTCAACTCTTCAACAACGCACCAACAAAACCCTAACTATTGGCCCTTTCAAAAACACATGTGAAGCAGATGAAGTCTCACCCAAGGTAGAGGTAGGGGAGGTTGCAGGACTCAAGTGTCTACAACCTAGCTGGGACACAGATCTGTGATTACAAACTTCAACAGATAACTTAGCCAATAGTATGCATTAATTTATGACTCTTATTCACATCGCAAGTTAACCCTAATTACAGATCAGTGCAGTAAAAAACATCTAATAACTTAGCACATAGAATCAAAGAATATCTATCATTTATTCATATATCAAGAACTAATCATCAATGGATCTACCTATCATACATCCAAAACAATGCACTAAGAAAATATAAACATAACCATCATGAAAACATTGCACAAATCACAATAACACAATATATACGTGGTTCACCCCAACATGGGGCTATGTCCACCAACTCTTCTTCTTCTTTATTAGTTTCTTCCAATCTTCTTACATGCACCAAGCCACAGATCCAACTCCACAAAGGAAAAGAGATTTGCATGCACCTCGCCAGATGATCCTTCTCCTAATTAGATCAAGGCACCAAGACTTACATAGTCTGTGCACAAAGCACTTACAAAACACTTTCACTTAGCTCTGCAAGTCTTAACTCATCCACGCACAAAGACAACTAGCCAAGCACTAAGCCGATCAATGACTAGTAACCAACTAACACTTCTACTTACATCACCTAGCTACTTATTTATACATTACAAAAAGGGGCCTAAGCATGGGTAAACCCATGGGCCGACATCCCATACCCATTACATAAACCCTAAAATACCAAAAATCCCACAAAATGGGCGGGATCCCGCGATCTCTGCTTCTCCTAGGCACTTCGTCTTCGACCATCCTGTCGAAGTCCCAAAAATGGTCAAACATGACCAACGTTTCCTCAAAACTTGGTCAAGGGCCAAAAGTGCTACAAACTGGCACTGCAAACCCTCTGTTTTACACAGAGTTACTTCAATTCTGCTTCTCTGTAGCCTCGTCCAAGTTGGATTTATGTTCTTATTTTCTCATCTCCTACTTATCCTATTCATCCTCCAACTATTTTTGTGCATACAATTATAACTTAAGTGATGATTTTGGGTCTTGAGATAAATTTAACATCTTCATATGATTTCTCCAAGGTTAATTCACATTTCAAGAGGTTTGTAGTAGGCTATGGAAGTTTTTTCCCAACTTCTTATGCAATTTTTAAAGTTTGGAATCATTTTGGAGGTAAACATGCACCTATAGGAAAGTTCACAGTGCGCACTATCAAAGGCACTGCGAACTAGTATTTTGGGACAATTTGCAGCAAATTAGTACACGACAGAGTCATTATTTCATCATAAATTTTAAATGTCAATATTGTTCTTCTGAATTTTTTTTGGAGATGAATCATAATATCATGGAATTTCTAACAAACAACCAACCTAACCTAGTTTGTCGATTGGGAGAAAAGTTGAAATCATCACCTACAAGAAAGTTCATAGTGCATGTTGTTGAAGGTGCTGTGAACTCTAACAATTTGATAAATATGAGATGTAGGAGGGGTGCCACTTGTATGAGGGGGTTTAAATGGTTTCCTAAAAGGTACTTGGACATGAGAGACATGTGTTCTATCACCAAATCAGGCAACATGACTTGTTTCAAAAGACATTTATCACAATAGACAAGATCCCCAAAAATAGGAATTTGTTATGTTTTTGTTGGAATCTTTTGTAACATACTCCTAAATGGAGAAGGATACTATGTAGCTCCTTGGTTTAGACCTCCTTAGAGTAGAGAGATATAATTCACTATATATCAAGTAATTTTGATAAGGAAAAGTTTGGATTCACGATACACGAGAGGAGAGAGCTGGAGGAGTATTTTAGTTGCTCATTTGTAATCCCGGGGGCCTGTTTATAATCAACATTTCTGCCATTAAAGATTTATGATTGTTGTTTATCAGATTCTGTTATTTGTTTTCCATTTCTCTTTTCATCCTCTTGCTTGAATATATTGCAGGTTTTGAGGATCATAATTGCTATTGATTGATGGATTCATGAACAATAGAGGATATGTTGTAGCTTTCACATTAAATCATTGTTTATTATTTAAACAATATTTGATATGTTTGCAGAAAGGATCTATGTACAATGGATGTTATTCCTTTTGTCATATTCTCTATGCTTCTACTCATAATTATATAGCCCTTTTGTATGGTATACAATTTGATTGCCTTTGATTTGTAGGATGTTATGACTCCATGCCCAATGAAATGCCTCTGCAGACATGTTGTTTCCCTCTCCCTTTCTTACTCAGTCTTGATGATCCACTCAAGTATAAACTTGTTTTAACCATTTATATTCTGATGGGTACTAGGATTACACCTACATCAGTCTAGGTGTTACTTCTAGTGATAACATATATATTGATTAATCATGAATAATGATGAATATAAGTTCTCATAAGCAACACATTAGTTAAATGCATTGAGGAGATGCATGTTGTATTGAAGAGGGTAGGTATTAGATGACCCATTATGGAAGGAGAACCTTCTAGTATTCCAACATAGTTTTGAAATGGTAAAGAGATGAATGGGGTGGCCACGAACATTGACACCTTGGTTAACGGTAAAGAAATAATTCATGGATGCATTTATGTGAAATTTTAGTTCCATGTGTGTGTGTTGATTTGAGGTCATGATCAACTTGAGGAAGAAGACACAGTCCCGCTGTAATAATGAATGTGAATAAAGAAGACATATGGTGAGAGGTTGGTTGAGTTCCAACTTTCCATGGTGAGGCTCCTAATAAAAAAATGTGGTAATCTGAAAATCAATGCAAGGGTGCACTGTGTGTAAATGTGGCCATGGACATTGACACATTGATTGAAATTCATATGAAAATTGAAAGCATTATATAAGTATTTGTACGATGATATAATTCATGTGTAAGGAATGGTAATTCATTTTTACTTTATATCATTGAATAGATAAATATGATGTGGTTGTTAGTATGCACAATTTAAAGAATTGTTTGTGAACAACTATAAATGTACATGAGAAACTAACAATCTATTTGGTTGTTTGAAGGTTGAGAAATTGCAGGAAAGATAGTCTTGGATATGGAAACAATGTAAGTCCACAAGGAAGGTCAATTCTTGTAGCTGTAAAGATCCAAACTGTTATGAGAAATAAGTCTCGTACTTGTGGAATCTGGTTCATATATGGAACTTGATAAGTGGAATTGGAAATCTGTGGAAAACATAATTAAGAGATTTTTTTTTATTGAAAACTGAAACTAAAATATCTCATGGTTATTGTATGCATGTGATATAGGTGAGATGAAAAATCTATCCTGAAGGGACAGATGATGGCTATTAATATGGAAGAGCATGAAAAGGCCGCTATTGTGACATGAATACCATGTATGCCATGATCATCGTTGTGATGAGCTATGCTATGTTAGAGAAAGACATAGGGACACCTTGGATGTAAGACTCTATAAGTCAATAAAATATTCCTATGTGAGGAATCCTTGGTAAATGATGGATCACCCGAGGGACTGTGAAACAAAGAAGGTGATGCCTAAGCCTGGAGGGTGAGTGACTGCAAGGAAGAGGATATTTGAATAATTCATGTTACATGCTAGCTAATATCATGAGCACAGTGGGTATGCCAAGGAAAACAATGAGAAAAGTAAATGTGACAACCAGGTGGATGCAGATCCATGAATTGAAAAAATAAGTATTGTGTTGATATGTATATTTCCTCTTGAATTATGAACAAAAATGCAATTTGTATGCATGAAATTGTGAATTAATATGCATGATGTTTGAAATTGTTGTAGGAATATTGCTAAAAAATCTAGAGTCTAGGAGAAGACTAGACCAAGGAGAGGAATACATTATTGAAGCAGTTGAAATATGAAGGCATGGAAGGTGTTGATGAGATGCAAAGAACATCGAGGACGATGTTTCTTTTGAAGGGGGAGGGGAATGTAACACCCCATTTTTAAACCCATGATTATATGTAATTAATCATGTTTGATGATTTCCATGCCATGGAATATAAACATTGTAAATGTATTATTGTTTGATTGGAAAATACCAACTAGCTGACTGATGGGTGAAGCCTTAAAGTATTGGCCATGATACCATGAGAGGAATTAGTGAGGGGGAAGAGAAAGGGGATTCATGTGAAAAATATCCCAAGACACCATGATGATTGATGTGGAGGAAATAACCATAATTCCTCTAGCTTGCAGCTGGAGAAATTCAGTTAGTGAGAAGGGGTTGGTAGTTGAACAACCAACCACTGCTAATGAATATAGGTATGGGAGTTGGATAGATAGAGAGTACTTCCACGTCGTTTCCTGGATTGACCCAATTTGCTTCTAATAGAAGGAAGGAAGGAAGAGCATGCAAGAGAAGGCATGAAAATGTGCAAGAGGAGTTGGAAGTTTAGAGTGGATGTTTGGAGTTTGGTTTTTGGAGGAATATATGAAGAGAAATGGGTGCGTGTGAGAGAAGAAACATGTAGAAGCAGAGGAGGCACGTTTTGAAGAAAAAATAACAAGGGAGAAAATATAGTCGTGTGAAGAAATATAAATTATTCCCAGGACATGAATGGTCACGTTGGAGCTGAGAAGAACCAAAATCCATATTGGAGCAATAGAGGGTTGCGGGCTTGATGCTTGTTGTAAAGAAACTGATATTATAAGGGGAGGGCACTGAGGGAAAATGTATCTATGAAAGGACTTTCTTGTGCAGAGGAAATACAGATAGGAAAACATATGATAAACCTCGTGGAGGTCTTGAATTTAGTGGGAAAGAGGGAAATTTTGTTGTTTTTAGTAGAGTGAGGAGGGTATCCTCCCTAATCCATTGTTTTACTTGTTTGGTCATCTGTGAGAATCCCCTGGTGGTATCATGACTTGGAACAAGGGTGGTGTAACATCCCCAACCTCCCAAGTTGGGCCATGTCACATAATCTCAACTTCAGCCTCTAGGATATTATTTTTAGGAGCCCAAACTCATTACTGGAAAATACTACCTCAAAATTCATAGTGTGGAGATACTACTTATAACGATCCCTGTTACAAGTAGATCGGATTATCTGAGAACAACCTTAAGGTACTACACCTAGACTTGTGTTGAGTCTCAATCTATGAGTACACTTATTTTAATACCATTATAGAAGTGGAATAAATGTCACATTCCTATGCGTGCTTTATCCATTCAATTCACATATATATTGTTGTACACACAATGATCTGCACACCAAGTTATACCACATGCGCAATCAATCCAATGTTGCATGTAGATTCTATAAATTTGTGCATGTGGATTGCTTTATTATGTACACGACGATTCATACCATGCCTTTGTATATTCTAATCATTTCACAAAGTTTAACTTCTATGAATTCTTAATAATTGTCATACTTCTCATGAACAACAATATATATAGATTTGTCATACATGTAGCTAACAAGAAACACTTATCACTATCATGCCTGCATATGTAGCAACACACACACACACACACACACACACACACACACACACACACACACACAACGATAGAGTCTATGGATGGGAGGAGCGTCCGAGTCCTACAAGCAGTTGGTGACTTTTCATAAGAGATAAGTGTCCTTCGTAGGCTTGTTTATTTACTATGTGCTCTAATGTTATATTTTAAATGGATTTATATTTTGTATGAACTTGCATTTTCATATTGTGGTTAAATCTATGCAAAATTACTACTTATATATATACATAAGTAGTAATTTTGCACAGAGTTAACCACAATATGAAAATGCAAGTTCATACAAAATATAAACCCATTTAAAATATAACATGAGAGAACATAGTAAATAAACAAGCCTACAAATGACACTTATCTCTTATGAAAATTCACCAACTACGTGAAGGACTCATACACGCCTCCCATCCATAGACTCTGTCGCTCATAATCTTTCAGCGACAGGTCACCCCCAAGCTAGGATTAAACTCCATAGGAAAAAGGGTTCCAATTACTAGTATATGGTTTGATATTCAAAAAAATAATTGTTCCAAGATGTCGATTTCTACAAATAGCCTACAGTCCCTCATTCCTCACATGCCTATCCCACCCCAGGAAGTGTGCCCCTTCTCTGCTCAAAATTCCTTCGGTTTCCCCACTTCCCTTCCGAGGATTCAACAATAGGTTGAACAGGAAGTATCAGAGCCTTGTATATAATTCTTAGTGCACCAAGGAATAATTCCCAACAAACTCCCACCTAGAGAGAGTTTTGATGGGGATTGACAACCTGCCTTAATGATCCCCGAATGAGTGATCCTTCAGAATGAATGAATGATTCTCCCCGAATTACACTAAGGCCAACACTATATCTTGAATTCCTTCAAATCGACATTTGTCACCTTCAGAAGTAGCTTTAGCCACTTGGTGACTCATTCCCTACCCTCGGGAAGTTAGGATAAATACATATCCATAAATTAAACTTACATAAATAGTAATAAAATATTCCCTAGTTGACTTAATCTTCCCCATTTTTCCTTTTCCGTGGAGTTTATCCCTCTTCTCTTTTTTCATATGAGTTGAGTTTGTGAGAAATGATTTTTTTATATTAACAATATTTAGAGTGATTAAATTTACAATACAACGCACTGGCCTTTTGAATCTAGGCTCACCAACCTCAAAACACAACATATATTGAAAGACTTTCTAGCCTCAAAACTGCACGCTTAATCCAGTGTGCACAAGATTCTAGGATGTGCACACTCTTCTTTTGGTGTGCCATTCTCACACACTTACACAAGTGCATGCTACACTATAAACTATGCATGTTCTTTATTTTATGCACAATCCTCACACAATCACCAAACTATGGAATTCACGCACAAAACTGAATCCAAGACTTGATACCAACAACTCACCAACGTGTGTGTGTGTATGTATATATATATATATATATATATATATATATACATTTGGGGTTTGGCCTAAGGGTATTACATTCCCCTCCCCATTATTATGCACTGACCTCAATGCATTACATACCCATGTATACTCAAAAATTTCAAAAGTCTTCAAAGAGATGTGTATACTCTACCCGCATAACATTCTTATGTTCCCAAGTTGCATCCTCAAGACCATAACAGGTCCACTGGACCTTTACCAGTCCTACTGCATGATTCCAGAGCATCTTGAATTTTCAATCCAATATGCACACTGGTTGAAATCGGAAGTCACCTTCTTTCTACACCTGAATCATATTCCAATCAATGACACAATTAGCATCATGTACATACTTTTTAAGTAAAGAAACATGAAATACATTATGAATACTCAAGGATGCTTGTAGAGCCAACATATATGCAGCATGACCAATCCTCTCTAGTATTTTGAATGGCCCACAATGTCATGTTGCTAGCTTAGAGAAATTCCCCAACTTTAGGGAAATTTGTCTTGATTTTAATTTTAGGAACACATGATCACCCACTTTAAATTC
Source organism: Picea mariana (assembly GCA_032191745.1). Classification (NCBI taxonomy): domain Eukaryota; kingdom Viridiplantae; phylum Streptophyta; class Pinopsida; order Pinales; family Pinaceae; genus Picea; species Picea mariana. The sequence continues at coordinate 28,090 of JASDQU011440951.1, read as the reverse complement.
TTCAAAAGTTCAACCTTTATTTGTGCAGGTTTTCTGTCTATCTTGTGTAGATTTTAAATTTTTCTTTATTTTTACCATCTTCTCTTCCATTTCTTGGAGCAGATCTAGCCCAACTACTGCGCAATTTTTTGGGTTATCCCAAGTCATAGGTGTGTTGCACCTTCTACCATATATTTCTTCAAATGGACTCATCTTTAAATATGCTTGATATCCATTTTTGTAAGAAAACTCTACCAAATTCAAGTAGCCTTCCCATTTTGATGGCTTATCTATCACATACATCCTTAGCATATATTCTATTACCTGATTTACCCTTATGTTTGTCCATTTGTCTCAGGGTGATTTTTTTGCTAAAGTTTATACTTGTCCCAATTCCTTTGAATAATCCCTTCCAAAAATTTGAAGTAAACTTGGGATCTCTGTCAGACACAATTTCCTTAGTCATACCGTGCAATTTAGAAATTTCTCACATGTATATCTCAACAATGTTGGCCTACTTCTGCGCTGATTTCACTGGAACAAAATGTGACTGTTTGGTAAGCTTGTCCACCACCACCATAATAGAATCATGTTGCTTGGATGATCTCGACAACTTAGTTATAAAATCCATGTTTATAGTTTCCCACTTCCACTCAGGAATGGGAAAAGGATGTATCAAACTAGTTGGATGTCTATGCTCAATCTTCACCTTCTAACATTTGAGACATCTAGCAATAAAATCAACAACTTCAATTTTAGTACTTGGCCAATAGTATTGCTTCTTGACTGCGACAATTGTCTTCTGGTAACCTGGATGTTCGACATAAAGAACCTTATGCATCTCTGACAATATCAGGCTCTTCAAATCCTGATCATATGGCACATAGAATTTGTGCATATACATGAGGATCCCATCCTCTCTAAACTCATAACCTTCAAATTTTTGCTATGACATACCTTGTTGTAAGTTCACCTTTATGCCCACATAGCACATATCGGATTTAGAAACTTTTAAAATTCCATTACACAAATCTTTCTGGTACATGCTAATGGTAGTAGCATGTAGCTCATGCATCCTCCTGTTGAGTGTGTCAACCACCTTGTTCTCTTTTCCTATGATATGATTTATGTCGAAGTCATATTCACTGAGGAACTCTAACCACCTAATTTTTATGGAATTTAAACTTGGATGTCCAAACAAATATTTCAGAACACAATGGTATATTATCAACTAAAATATTTTACTCATGAGATAATGCCGCCACATCTTCAAGTCATGCACTATAGCTACCAATTCTAAATCACGAGTAACATAGAGCCTTTCATGCTCTTTCTACTTCCTTGATCTGTATCATACCACATGTCCATTCTAACTCAGGACTCCACTGATTCCTTCCTTGAATGAATCCATGCACACAACGAAGTCTGCATCAGGATCAACAATTCTCAAAATTGGTGCACTTTTCAACAAGTTCTTCAAGTGTTCAAAACTCCTTGCACATTCCAGATTCCACTCAAATCATGCACCTTTCTTCTGTAGGGATGTGATTGGATAAACAATCTTTGAGAATCCTTTAGTAAACCTTCTGTAGTACCCTGCTAGTCCAATAAAGGATCTCACTTTTGTGACATTTATTAGTGTTGTCCATTCCTCAATTCATTTTTTCTTCACTGGGTCCACAACTATTCCTTCCTCTGAAATGATATGACCCAAATAATGAATATGCCTCTGGTAAAATGAACACTTTCTCAACTTTGCATAAAGCTGATTCTCCCTTAATAACTGCAACACCATCCTCAATTGTTGCTCATGCTCTTCTTCAAACTTTGAGTAAATAAGTATGTCATCCAGAAATACAATGACAAACTTATCTAAATAACTTCTAAAAACTCCATTCATTAAACACTTTAAGACAATTGGTGAATTTTACAATGCAAATGGAACCATTGTAAACTTTTAATGACCATACCTTATTTTGAAGATAGTCTTGCTAATGTATTCCTCTTTTATTCTCACCTAGTGATATCTAGATCTGAGATCAATCTTGGAAAATATCCTTGCACCCCTTAGCTGATCAAAACATCATCTATCCTTAGAAAATGATACTTGTTCTTCATTGTTACCTTATTCAAATACCCAAAGACAATGAAGAGTCTTAGAGTACCATCCTTCATTTTCACAAATAAAACTGGTGCACCCCAAGACACCACACTTGGGCGTATATACCTCTTCTTCAAAAGATCCTCAATTCACATATATAACTCCTTCAATTCTGGTGTACTCATCCTATAATGAGTCTTGGATACATGAGATGCTCCCAACATAATATTTATAGAGAAATTGATATCTCTTTTTGGTGGAAACCATGATATTTCTTTAAATACATCCTCAAATTCTTTTAGTACTGCACAGTGTTCAACACTTATCACTTTATCCATGGTTTCCTCCTCCATGTGCACTGCAAACACCTGACATCCCTTCAGGTAGATTTTATTCAATTGCAAGGATGAAATTTCTTTGATAGTCATATCTCTTGGAATTCCTTGAGCTGTTCTTAAATTTCCTTGCTCATCCAGGCAAGTAAATGCCTTATTATAACAGTCTAGAACAACATGATGTTGTTCCAACCAATTCATTCTGATAAGAAAATCATATGAGCCCAAGGGTATGATATTCAAATCTGCTTTTGTGCATAGTCCATTAATTTCCATTGGACATGCCTTGATCATCTCATTACTTTTCCTTTTTCCCCCTGTAGCTAACTACACCAACCAAGGTTTTCCAAGTTTACTTCTCAACAATTGGAATATTTCAACCATTTTAGGATCCAGATAATTATGACTAGCTCCTGAGTCAAACAAAATAGAAATGGGCTGGTCATTAATCTTACCTTCGACCTCGATCATGTGCGATTGAAACTCAACTTTCTTGTTCTCCAGGGATGCATAAATTCTAGGTACACTTCTACCCATGTCTTCAACTATTGCAGCTTGTCATACATTGTGCACAGTCCTTGATTTTTCACCTCTTTGATGGAAATATTTAAACATATGATTTCCATCGCAACCCTAACACTTCATTGGATGTTGCCTTGGCTTGGTTTCCATTGCCTCAGTCATTCTGGGATCCTTTGAATTTGGTTTTCCTTGCGCAATATTTCTGAAAAATGGTGGCCTAGTCCCTTTCTTCCTCTGTTCCACTTTTCTTTTCATCTTTTCTTCCCAATCCTTTTGGAAATTTGGTCTTCCCCTTTGTTGATCATAGAGACAATTAGCTCTCCTTATAGTTTCTTCCAATGTCTTGGGATCATCATATTGTATATTTTCACTAATAAATGATGGAAACCCGCTCAAGTACCTTTGAACCTTTATCTGTTCATCTTTGATAAAAGGAACATATTTTAATATCTCTACAAATTTATTTTCATACTCGTCTATGGTCATGCTCCCAAGATTGAGTTCAAATAACTCCTTCATTTTCATATCATAGTTTTGCTTGGTTAGATATTTATTTTCAAAATATCGCTTGAATTCCCTCCAAGTGACATTCTTCTCATCAATGTGTTGCACTTGCACATATTGATCCCACCACATTGATACATTCCCCTTTGAGTTGATAAATGGAAGTTCACCCTTTTTCTTGCAAGGGGTAATTATGAAGTTTAAAGTATTTCCTCATACCCAACAACCAAGTTTTTTCATCCTCATCCTTCTTATGCCTACCATCAAAAGTAGGAGGCTTGATCTTATTCATTCCCCCATGTAGCTCATCCACCCCAGTCCTTCTCTTATGATTTCTAACATGAGGTGGACTTGAAATATTGTGCGCTCTCCCAACTAAGTATCTTGGAGAGTGGTGGAGATGCTTGTCAACAATTTTTGTTTTTCTTCCCTCATCATGAGATCTGTGTCTTCTCGACCTACTTGTCTCTGTCTCCTTATCCATCTTTTTCTCAAATTTTCCAATCTTTGTAGAAACTTGATGTTGAAGCCTTATTTCTCCTCCTTGTCTTTCATAAGCCTAGTTTTATATACCTTTGGACTTCCTTTTGGAAAATTTTTATGGTCTCTACCAAGTTCATGCTCTCTTCTATGCCTTCCCTATGTCCATTGGATTTTGTACCTTCAAAACCCATACCAACATACAAAATTTCCATTTATTCATCCCGACTATAGGTTCTCTGCACACCTGCCATGATTTTAATATCTGTGTTGATCCTACCCTGAACTAATTGCTGTTAATTCTGCAAAAAATGCAGTTATCAAGATTTTTTAGGTTAAATAATTTGATAATTTTATGAAATACATGCACAATTTGTCAGAATCCTTTATTTTCTTTTTCCTTTGGATGATTTTTAACATCTAAACTCTAGTGTGCACACTCGCACATTGTTGTTTCTACATGCATCACAACTCTATTCCACGCATCAATGGTTTTTCATGAAAAATAAATGATGCAACACTAATACTTAGCGCATATGTCTATTTCATGTTGATCTATGGCCCACACAAGTCTAGTGTTGAACCAATTTCTCTAATACCAAAATGTAATTTCACTAGCCTCCCAAGTTGGGCCAATTCACACAATCTCAACTTTAGCCTCTAGGATATTCTTTGTAGCATCCCAAACTCACTACTGGAAAGTGCTACCTCAAAATTCCTAGTGCCCATATACTACTTATAACACTACCTATTACAAGTAGACCAAATTAAATGCACACAACCTTAAGGTACTAGGCCCAGACTTGCATTGAGTCCTTCTCTATGAGTACACTTCTTTTAATACCATTATAGAAGTGGAATAAATGTCATAATCCTCTGCGCGCTTTAGCCCTTCGGTACACATATATATTGTTGTGCATGGAACACTCTGCACACCAAGTTCTATTGTGTGTGCAATCAATCCAATGTTGCATGTAGATTATGTTACTTTGTGCACATGGATTGCTTCACTGCGTACTCGACAGTTCATACCATGACTTGGTATCTTCTAATCATACCACAAAGTTTAACTTATAGGAATTATTAATTACTGTCATACTTCTCATGAGCAACAATATATATAGATTTGTCATACATCTAGCTAACAATAAACACTTATCACTATCATTCCCACATATTTTGTAGCATACATGAATAAGAAACAGACACACATATAGCATTTCACAGAGTTAACCACAATATGCGAATGCAAGTTCATATAGAAGATAAAACCATTTAAAATATAGAGCACACAATAATTAAACAAGCATGTGAAGGACACTTATTTCTTATGAAAATTCACTAACAATGTGTAGGACTCAGATGTTCCTCCCATCCATAGTCTATGTCGCTCATAATATTTCAGCAATAGGTCACCACCGAGTTGGGCTTAAACTCCATAGGAAAAAGGGTTCCTATCACTAGGATATGGTCTGATATTCAACAAAAGATTTGGTCCAAGGTGCCAACTTCTACAACTAGATTACAATACCTCATTCCCTACACGTGTGTCCCACCCTTGGAAGTGTGCCCCTTCTCTACTCATATACCCCACTTCCCTTATAGGGCTTCAACAACAGGCCATACAGGAAGTATCATAGACCTGTATCTAATGCCCAACGCACTAGGGAACATTTCCTAGCAAACTCCCACCTAGAGAGAGTGCTCATGGGCCTGAAAAATTGCTTCTTCAACAATAAGCAAGCCTTCCCAAGCATAGGGTTAAGAAAAAATGACAAAAAGTTACAAAAAAATATGTATTCCTTTGCAAAGGGAATTCGTTTGAATGATCCCTGAATGAATTATCCTTCAAAATGAATGAATGATTCTCCTTTAATTACACTAAGGCCAAAAATATATCTTGCATTCCTTCAAATCGAAACTTGTCACCTTCATAAGTAACTTTAGCCATTTGATGACTTGTTCCCTACCCTCAAGAACTTAGGATAAATACATATCCATAAATTAAACTTGCATAAATATTAATAAAAATTCCCTTGACTTAATCTTCCCCCTTTTCCCTTTTCCATGGAGTTTTCCCCCCATCTCTTTTTCGTCTAAGTTGAGTCTATGTGTAGTGATGTGGTTATATTAACAATATTGAGAGTGATCACATTTACAATATAGGTGCACTGGCCTTTTGCATCTAGGCTCACCAGCTTCAAAACACAACATATATACAAAGGCTCTTTGGCCTCAAAACTATGATCTTAATATTTTGTGTGAAAGAATTTGGGATGTGCACACTCTTCTTTTGGTGCACCATCCTCACACGCTTACACAAGTGTGTGCTACACTATAAAATGTGCACTTTCTTTCTTTGATGCACAATCCTCGCACAATCACCAAACTATGGAATGCACACACAAAATTGAATCAAAGACTTGACACCAACAACTCACCAACTTATATATATATATA
>JASDQU011440951.1:0-14728 GCA_032191745.1 Picea mariana | reverse complement strand
CCTAAATGCCAAAGCACCAGATTTCATCGTGATCGTTGAATAGAGGAGGACATGTGTTAGAAGATACGACACTCTAAAAGGATTTCACTTTGGAGCTTTGCATGTGTGAAGAATCGAGAACTTTCGAACCCCAAAGTCCCGAAGTGAATCAAGGCCATCAAATTCACGGAGGACATGTGACGTCATATTGTGAAATTCAGATATTTGCCACTTCGGAGGATTCACATGGTGGTTGTCTTGGTGCCTATTGTCTTTGCGTCTGGTCATAGCCCATGATCATATGCAAGTGTAGATGGAGGGAAGGGTCTAAGCCTAGAATTAAAATCCAAATGTCGAATGCCAAATTCCCCATTAACCTATGAGTCATACGAAGACCAAGTCCATTCATTGGATTCATTGGTAGATGGATTTTTGCCATAGAATTAAGAACGATGGGAGTTCTGGGATATTAGAGAACTCAAGGAGAAACATATTGAGTCAGACCCATGTGGAATCCCCATGGCCTCGACCAATGAACACCTGAGGAACTGGGGAGAGGTATATCTGCTAGCTCTGAGCTCGGTTTTGAGCATGGATACTATGGATGGAAAGCTCTGGATGAGTAGAATGGGATAGATACCCTGAATGGAGGTTTTGATTTCTTAAGAAGAATGAAATTTTGACTCCCCACCATGGGTGTGTTACAAATTGGTATCAGAGCATGGTTACAACACTTGGTCTTCTTGGGATCATGGACAAGTCGCTTAAAAACCATGTTTAAAGAAAATCTTAAGGGTGACACCCTACCTTACCTCTTTCCTAAAGAGTCTGCTTAAACTATTATTAAAGAAAAGAATGAAAACTTTCTACTCTGTGTGTATTTAATAAAAATGAACTATGTGTTGTTCATGAAATAATAGACTCTTAGTTAACAACAAGTGTTTTTCCAGCACTCCAACAATCAAGGAATCATGGGAAACCACAAACATAAAGGATGGTGATGTGCCATGAAGTGGGGAATGGATCCCACAATAGAGATGAAAAATTTGACGAGAGGAGGGCCATGGAGACTCCTCTGGATCTAGCTAAAACTATAAGGAGCCTTATGACTGAATTACAGAGTTTCAAGGTTGACAACAAGAGATTGATAAAAGAGAAAGAAAAACAAACGGAAATTAATCCAGTCTTTCTACAGATCTTATCCGATATAGAGAGGCACCTACAGCATGGACATGCAACCAGTCATGTGGATCGATGACATACGAAGAGAAGTCAAATTCAACCTGAAATAAGAAAACATGGTCCCATAAGTGGACACACAGAGAGAAGTACATTGAGGAAGGCCCAACCTGGAGGCAGGGTACACTCATTGAGAGAGTCCTCTGGAGGTAGGGGACACCAAGGAGTTCTCTGAACTCAAGCTGGTACAACTCATCATAGAGGAATACGTCAATAAATTCCTTGAGTTGTTGAGGTATGTACCCTACATAAAGGATGAAAAGGTAAAAGTGTAATGATTTATCAGTGGGTTACCTCAGACTTACCAGAACAAGATTCATTTTGAAAAATAAAAGACCTTAGAAGACACTATCCAAAAGGCAAGGTATTGTTATGAATAGTTCAAGAGCCAGATGGAACCTTGAGAGGACTAGAAGAAGAAGAATAGTTCCATATTCAAGAATAAGAGTATCAAACCCTCAAGATTTTAGAACTATAGGAAGGATTCTAGGATGATCCTTCCTACCTGAAGTGTGTATCATCATAATTTCCCTCCTATAGTGGAAATAAACCTTTTGGATGAACCCCAAGAAAGACTGATAACCCAAAGAGAGAACCCTTGAAATGTTGGGATTGCGGAGAAGAACATTTGCTGAGGGATTTCCCACACAGACAACAAAACAATAGGAAAGTATAAAACATACAAGAAGCTACCACATTCAATGATGTGGCCAGGAGCATGCCATGGATTTATGTATCTTTGGATAATAAACAAGATGACCACCAAGCTTCAGTGGTGGAGATGGAAGGTATGATCGCCAACTGTCTAGTTTCTATTTTAATTGACCTTGTTTCTAATTTGAGTTATGTGGCCCCTCAGACTGTTGATAAATGTAAACTACAACCTGTTAGACATGTTAATCCATGGTTGGTACAACTAGCCAGTGGAATCAAAAGAAAAGTAGCAGAGGTCATACCAGCTTGCAAATTCATCATGGATGGATTTCCCACCCAAGCAACCCTTAACATACTTCCCATAGGATCTTATGAATTGTTGATTGGTATGGACGGGTTGGCTGCTTATAAAACTAAGTTGGACTGTTACCATAAGTCTTTAGAATGTGTAAATGAAGAAGGGAGAAAGATAACCCTCCAAGGGATTCAGAATCATGTTTCAGTGTGACGAATATCAACCCTTCAAATAAAAAAATATTGTAGAAAGGGATGTCCTCTATATGCAATACAGGTGTTGGAATTTATTAAGGATAACAAACCAAACCTAGAGGACCACCCCATATTAAGAGAGTATAGATATGTGTTTCCAGAAGAGGTACCGGGTCTACCTCCAAGAAGAGACATTGACTTCTCGATAGAACTTGCACCAAGAGTAGTGCTAGTGTCTAGGACACCCTATAGGATGAGTACACCTGGGCTAGTTGAGCTCAAGATACAACTAAAGGAAATGATGGACAAAGGCTACATTTGGCCCAATGTGTCTCCATGGGGAGAACTAGTCTTGTTTGTGAATAAGAAATATGAAGCACTCTGATTGTGCATATATTATAGACAACTCAATAAGACAACCATAAAGAACAAGTACCCCTTACCAAGAATCAATGACTTGTTCGACCAATTAGGAATCATGGGAAACCACAAAAATAAAGGATGGTGATGCGCCATGAAGTGGGGAATGGATACCACAATAGAGATGAAGAGTTTGACGAGAGGAGGGCCATGGAGACCCCTCTGGATCTAGCTAAAACTATAAGGAGCCTTATGACCGAATTACAGAGTTTCAAGGCTGACAACAAGGGATTGATAAAGGAGAAAGAAAAACAAACGGAAATTAATCCAGTCTTTCTACAGATCTTATCCGATATAGAGAGGCATCTACAGCATGAACCTACAACCAATCATGTGGATCGATGACATACGAAGAGAAGTCAAATTCAACCTGAAATAAGAAAACATGGTCCCATAAGTGGACACATAGGGAAAAGTACGTTGAGTAAGGCCCAACTTGGAGGCAGGGTACACTCATCGAGAGAGTCCTCTGGAGGTAGGGGACACTAAGGAGTTCTATGAACTCAAGCTGGTACAACTCATCATAGAGGAATACGTCAATAAATTCCTTGAGTTGCTAAGGTATGTACCCTACAGAAAGGATGAAAAGGTAAAAGTGTAATGATTTATCAGTGGGTTACCTCAGACCTACCAGAACAAGATTCATTTTGACAAATAAAAGACCTTAGAAGACACTATCCAAAAGGCAAGGTATTGTTATGAACAGTTCAGGAGCTAGATGGAACCTTGAGAGGACTGGAAGAAGAAGAATAGTTCCAGATTCAAGAATAAGGGGATCAAACCCTCAAGATTTTAGAACTATAGGAAGGGTTCTATGATGATCCTTCCTACGTGAAGTGTGTATCATCATAATTTCCCTCCTATAGTGGAAATAAACCTTTTGGATGAACCCCAGGAAAGACTGATAACCCAAAGAGATAGCCCTTGAAATGTTGGGGTTGCGGAGAAGAACATTTGCTGAGAAATTTCCCACACAGACAAAAAAACAATAGGAAAGTCTAAAACATACAAGAAGCTACCACATTCAATGATGTGGCCAGGAGCATGCCATGGATTTATGTAGCTTTGGATAATAAACAAGATGACCACCAAGCTTCATTGGTGGAGATGGAAGGTATGATCGCCAACTGTCTAGTTTCTATTTTAATTGACCTTGTTTCTAATTTGAGTTATGTGGCCCCTCAGACTGTTGATAAATGTAAACTGCAACCCATTAGACATGTTAATCCATGGTTGGTACAACTAGCCAGTGGAACCAAAAGAAAAGTAGCAGAGGTCATACCAGCTTGCAAATTCATCATGGATGGATTTCCCACCCAAGCGACCCTTAACATACTTCCCATAGGATCTTATGAATTGTTGATTGGTATGGATTGGTTGGCTGCTTATAAAACTAATTTTGATTTTTACCATAAAAATTTAGAATGTGTAAATGAAGAAGGGAGAAAGATAACCCTCCAAGTTATTCAGAATCATGTCTCAGTGTGATGAATATCAACCCTTCAAATAAAAAAATATTGCAGAAAGGGATGTCCTCTATATGCAATACAGGTGTAGGAATCTATTGAGGATGACAAATCGAACCTAGAGGACCACCCCATATTAAGAGAGTATAGATATCTATTTCCAGAAGAGGTATCGGGTCTACCTCCAAGAAGAGACATTGACTTCTCGATAAGACTTGCACCAAGAGTAGTGCCAGTGTCTAGGACACCCTATAGGATGAGTACACCTGGGCTAGTTGAGCTCAAGCTACAGCTAAAGGAAATGATGGGAAAAGGCTACATTTGGCCCAATGTGTCTCCATGGGGAGCACCAGTCTTGNCTTGTTTGTGAAGAAGAAATATGAAGCACTCCGATTGTGCATATATTATAGACAACTCAATAAGACAACCATAAAGAACAAGTACCCCTTACCAAGAATCAATGACTTGTTCGACCAATTAGGGGGTGCTTCTATTTTCTCAAAGATTGATTTAAGGTTTGGATACCATCAATTTTGAATAAAGGATGAAGACATCCAAAAAACATCCTGCAGGACCAGATATGGCCACTATGAATTTGTGGTGGTGCCATTTGGATTAACCAATTCCCCTGCCACTTTTATGTACTCATCAAATTCTTAGACAAATTTGTATTGGTTTTCATTGATGATATCTTAATATACTCCAAGAACATAGAGGAGCATGAAGAACATATTAGACTTGTACTTCAAGTACTAAGAGAGCATCAACTCTACACTAAGTTTAGCAAGTGTGACTTTTTCCAGAAGAAAGTACATTACTTGGGCCATGTTATTTCTGAAGAAGGGGTGGAGGTAGACCCTGACAATATCAGATCTATTATGGAATGGCATACCCCAAAGGATGTATCAAATATCAGATCCTTTATGGGCTTAGCAGGATATTATAGAATGTTCATAAAAGGATTTTCCAAGATTGGTTGTCCAATCACTGCCCTCTAGAAAAAGGGGGTTAAATTCGCTTGGACATCAGAACGTAAAGAAATATTTCAGAAACTTAAATACCTTCTGACCCATGCACCCATGATGAAGATTGCATACCCTGATAATGACTTCCTCATGTGTACATATTCTTACAAGGAAGGACTTGGAGGAGTCCTTATTCAAGAAGGATGTGTAATTTTCTACTAATCTAGAAAATTGCATGAGCATGAAATCAATTATGTGACACATGATCTAGAGTTGGCTGACATAGTGATGCTTTAAAAATGTGGAGGACTTACCTCATGGGTAGGATATTTGTACTTATGACAAACCACTATGGTTTGAAGCACCTGTTTGATCAACCAAAATTCAATGCTATACAAGCAAGGTGGATGGCTCTCCTTAGTGAGTTTGATTTCGAAATCAAACACATCAAGGGAAAGGAAAATAGGGTGGTCGATGCCCTTAGAAGAATTGTAGAAATGATTCACCTAGTAGTGATGAGCACCTATGAAATGTGTTGGGACATGGGTAGACACAGGGTTCAATGCTTCAACAAGGCACTAACAAAGCACTAACTACTGGCCCTTTTAGAAACACTTGCGAAGTAGATGAAGTCTCACCTGAGGTAGGGGTTGTAGGACTCAAGTATCTACAACCTAGTTGGGACACAGATATGTGATCACAATACTTAACAAATCACTTAGAAATTAACATTCATTAGTCTTTACCCTTATTCACATCGCAGGTTAAAACCCTAATTACATAACATCACAATATTACTCAAGATCTAAGAACATCTAAACCTTCAACACATAACATCAAAATAGATCTAACCTTCATTCATATTATCAAGAACTAAGCTACTACATCAGATGCATCTAACATACATAAATATTACATCACTAAGCATAAATCACATCAATAACATATCAACCACATTGCACAAAGAAAACGCAAGACATGATATATGTGGTTCACCCCCAGCGTGGGGCTACATCCACCAAATCTTCTTCCCTTTTATTAGCTTCTTCCAATATTCTTACATGCAAAAAGCCACAAAGCCAACTCCGCATAGGACAGGAGATCTGCGTGCACCTCTCCATATCCTCCTTCCAAGTTCTCTCCAAGCACAAAGCCTTACAAAATCCCTTACAATCTCTTGCACTTAGCTCTACAATTCCTAGCACAGTCTTGTCACAAAGCCAACCAGTCATGCACTAAGCCAATTCGCTCACATAGATCCAACTACTACTTCTTACATCTCTTAGCTATCTATTTATACATTACAAAAGGTCCCTAAACATGGGTAAACCCATGGGCCAACATCCCATACCTGTTACATAAGCTCTAAACCCAAAAATCCTACAAAAGGGGGCAAGATCCTGTGATCTCCACTTCGCCTAGGTGCTCCATCTTCGACTAGCCTGTCGAACTCCCAAAAATGGTCAAACATGACCAAGGTTCTCCAAAACTTGGTCAAGGGCCAACATGATCCCAACACTCACTTGTGACTAATCCTGAGTCACTCTAATCTAGACAATTCTGCTTCGAAGGCCTCAATTTTGGCTTGAGCTTCCTCGACTTGCTGCTTCTCTAGAGCCTCCTTCTTGATGAAATCCTAAATGAATTTCTTGGTGACAGGTCCTTCCAAGCATTGTTCCATTGTGGTGACCACTTGTTCCAGTTGTGCACCTCATCCTTCAATCTCTTCAAAAAGTGTACAGGCTTCGTCCTGCAGTGGTTGGAGTCTTTGGGTCACTTCCATGAATCTACTCTGGATGGTATTGACCTGTTGTTGAACTGTGTACACTTCCTATGACCTTTTCATCTTCTCTACTGCTAATAGTAGCTTCAACTGTTCTTGTACTGTCGATGCTTGTTGCTTCTCCTCCTAGAGTTGTGACTCCAATGTCCTTAGTTCTAGGTCTTCTGCAAGGCACTCATAGGTCTACGCACTTCGGTTACTTAGTTTCTTTCATTCTAAAGCTAATGCCTTGATTCTTTTGACTGCACTCCTGGCAATTTCTTCCCTCTGGTCTTGCACTTCTTGCAGATTTCTTGGCACTGCTTATAGTTCCAGTTCTACTCCTCTTGCTTGAATCTACTGAATGGATTCAATGAGCTTCCCTACTTGGATCTCCATTGTCTCTTGTTCCATCTGTGACAGACCCGACACAGAGCGATATTCTCTAGTGACTGCTTCTTTAACTCCCATCTGCTCCATGAGCAACTGTTCTTTTTCTTTCTAGATCTTCTCTCTATCCTCTGCAAACTTCACCTTGAGGTCATATTTATCTTGTTGTGCAACTCGATGTTGCTCTAGGGCTTCCTCCTTTGCTTTCTTCAAGGCCTCTGTGGCCTGTTATTTTTGTTCCTGTACACGACGAAGGCGAGCCTCTGTCACATCTGCTAATCTGCGTAGTTGGGCATGCTCATCTCTCAATTCTATACCTTCTGATGATGATGGCACAGTAGACACTGTGCAGCTCAAATAGAAGGCTTGTTGTACCCCTTTCAGCTCTGCCTCGATCCTGTCATACATTGTCTCCTTCTTTTCTTTGTTGTGCTACAAAATATCCTTCAAAGTGACTGCTACAACAATGATGATGAGATCAATATCATCCACTGTAAGCACAGTTTGTGACTGGGGCTTATTGGCTTGTGCCTTCTTCCATTTTGAAGGTTTCTTTAGGGAAAACTTTATTTTCTTGAATGTCTCAACCTCCATAAGGGGATCCTTAGGCGGTGTCACTTCGCCCTTTTCCTGCTTGTCTTCTTCCTTTTTCTCTTCTTGGTTCACTTCGTCACCTCATCCTCCTCCAAGTGAATCAGGCGTAGTTTCCTCTGATGCACTATTTATTTCCTGCACCTCTTCCTTCTTTTTATTCTTGCTACTGCTGGGTCCCTCATACTCTTCTCGAGTGACTACAGGACATACGATGAGGTCGAGGTCGGAGAGTTCTGTCTATTCGAATGGTATAAGGAATTCTACAGGCCATTCCTTGGTTATTTCCTCCATATCTTCCTCGGTGAGTTTGTAATATTACTGGAGCTCTTCCTTGTGTTCATCCCTATGTGCAGTGATGTAAATGAAGTGTCTGTCTGCGAGGAACTTTGCAAGTGACCTAAACCTATGGAGTGTATTCGATGTCATGCGAGGGAAGGATTCAATGGCCCTCTTCAGCTACAAGTAATAGGTGTGAAACACCACATTTGACTACCATTTCTTTGCCATGTCGCTCAAATACCATAGGGTAGTGAACTTCATGACCATTGGTTTAGAAGACTCAAATTCAGGGAAGGTCTCTCCCTCCGACACCTCCCAAGCGATGAAGGCAACGAGAATCAACAACCAGCTGAAGTGAAACTCATAGCTCTAGTCCTTTGCTTCGCGACAATATTACTCCGACTGGTTGACGAGGTAGCTCGCCCAGTTCATTTGCATCCCTTCAATGCATTTTCCTACGAGGTCAAAGACAAAACCCATGACCTACATTGGTATATTCTTCTTGACAAGATTACCAACGATCAATTGGAAATCTAGGCGCACTGCTCCATCTTGGATGGAGGCTACTTTGTAGCCCCTCTTACCCTTATCCACATCATTGTAGATGTCCTTTATCTGCTGTGCTAGGGCACGATCTGTAGCCTTCCCTAGGTAGAATTTCTGAGGGTCTGGTCCCTGCATACTCAATCCAGTGATCATGTGGATCAACTCCAGATCCACAGTCACGCGCTTGTCTAACCATAGATAACCTCCATGGTAGCACACTAGGAGCAGTTTAATGCACATGTTAACCTCCTGATGTCTTCCAAAGTGGGGTATCTTCATCACGTTGAGGATGGTGGACCTCGTGATCTCCTTATTCCATGGCTGGGGGAATATCTTCGACTTCTTCCCTATTTTATTTGTCAAGTACTTATGCGGTGGGAGAAGTGCATAATTCTTTCTATCTACTAGGTTAAAGTTGTTGATCTTGAGATCAGGGATCAGTTCTAGCTGTGTTCCAACTATGCGTATCCCCTTCGGGAGGTACACAGTGATGAGGATGTATTCAAAATTTCTCATAACACTGTCATGAATAATTGTGCCATCCATAGGTAGGATGTAGTTGGGTAGGATCGATGGGATGAGCTTTGCATGTGCCAAGTCATCGTGATGCTTTCTTATTTTCTCTATCGCAATTCGGGAGGGTCCAGATCGATGTGCAGTCGATGGGTATGCTTGTAATCCTCTTGTCGACGAAGCTTGTGTGCCTGTAGACGTGACCATTTCAGCCATAAGGTCTATTAGGATCTCCTCCACAGACTTCTCTACTGCACTACGTTCACCTGACATACATGCTCAAGATCAGATATCTTGGGTAGGTGGATAAATACTCACGATAAGAAAAATGGTTGGTGAGGTCTTAGTAAGCACTACGTGATAGAAATTAGTTCTCCATGGGATCAAATAATCACAATTTGAAAAAGTTTCCCTGGTGAGACATTCGATGGATTAAATAGACAATGTCGTGGCAGACTCCTCCAACGGGAAAGAATGCCTCAATCAATATGATTCCATCCATTATGGCATGGTCCCAATGGTCCAATGGCGATATTTACGATAATAACTGTGTTTCCAGTCATTATGGAGTGTCATTCTAATGGTCAAAATGCCTCCAATGGTCATATTTCTTTGTCGTGGCGATGTTCTTGTCTACATTGTTTTGCTATTCTTGCGAGGTTCAAGTTCTGTAGTCCTTCTTTCTGCGAAGTCTTCTCTAGAACTTCTTGGATTTTTTCTAACTTTGTTTTCTTCTTGCTGAGATTTCTGGCCTTCTTTCATGTGATCTAAGTTTCCTCTTTCCATTTTTATTCTTATCTGCTCTCAGCATAGTAACTTCACACTACTGAGGGTCTTTCAAAGGGTTTAAGTGGAATACCTCTTTTCTTATTACTTCAAGGGTAGGTTCTCTGCTCTCCTGCATGGATAGGTTTTTCAAGCCTTTCTGTGTTATATCAACTTTGAAAGCTAAGTCTCTGGTCCTCAATTGCTTCGACTTGCCCTCTTTTTCTTCTATTAAGCACGCTATTATCCTAGCCATGAAATCCCTTAATTCTGTATTTTTTTGTTCTATAGCTTCCTCTTCTTCTTTCATTCAGATCTAATCTTTCTCAATCCAGGTCCTTCCTAACAAAAGTACAAAAGGATCATTGTTCTCAACAAACTTAATGACTTCAAAGTCTTCTTTCATCGATGCTCCATGAGAAACCATAGGTACATGAGTAAGTATTCCACATAGGGTTATCATATTTCATTTAAACAATCCTATTCCTCCCAATGAAGGAACCATAGCAGGCTTTCCCAAAATTTCCCAAGTATTTTCTGTCATGATATTCACCTGTGTTTTTGCATCTAATACATAGTCTATGTCGAAGTCTCCTATTATTGTTTCTATGCACTCCTTCTCTTTTAATATCTTTGATAAACTGATGTCTTTGTGATCATTCAGTGTTTCTTTCATCTGCAATAATATAGCCTCTGATTCTTTCTAGTGTTCTAGCATATTCTTAGTCTCATGGTTTTCTTGTCTTATATTCATTTTTTCAACTTTAGCAATCATTCTAGGGAAATCCAAAACTTCATGGCCAATGGATTTACAACAAAGACAAATAGGAACTCTACCAGTGAATTCCTTAGAAAGATGTCCCAGTCTTCTACAACTATAACAAAGATTCAACCCTCTCTTTCTCTTAAACGATCCCCAACTTTTCCTGTACTGCGCATTGGGATCATAGTGATGAACCTGCAAAAAATTCTTTCTAGGATATTGCATCCACTTGTTAGTCCAAAAATTCTTTCTATGCATAGGAATAACATATCTTTCATTATTTCTATCAAATCTATTCATATCAAATCTTCTTTCTTCTAGTTGTGCCCTAGTTTTGAGACTAGAGCAATATCTATCAAGCATACCTAGATCCATTCTTTCGAAACAAAAATTTCCACTTATATTACCTTTATCAGAGTACAAATCTTTAATATCTTACCTCTTTTCTTCATATCTGATTCCCTTCTTAGCACAACTCTTAGAAAGTAAAGTAGAATACTTCGCACCATAATAGCAAATCTACGCACATAGATTTCTCTTTTCTTCAGCTCCCAGCAATCACAGTTTCAGGTCCCGACAACAGAACCATTTTTTGGGATAGGGGTAGACCTAGGGTTCAACACTTCAACAATGCACCAACAAATCCCTAACTACTAGCCCTTTCAGAAACACCTGCGAAGCAAATGAAGTCTCACCCGAGGTAGAGGAAAGGGGGGTTGTAGGAATCAAGTGTCTACAACCTAGCTGGGACATAGATATGTGATCACAATACTTAACAAAGAACTTAAAAATTAACATTCATTATTATTTACCCTTATTCACATCGCAGTTTAAAACCCTAATTATAAAACATTGTAGTATTACTCAAGATCTAAGCACATCTAACCCTTCAGCACATAGCATCAAAATAGATCTAAACTTCATTCATATTATTAAGCACTAAGCTACTACATCAGATGCATCTAACATACATAAAGATTACACACTAAGCATAAATCACATCAATAACATATCAACCACATTGCACAAAGAAACCACAACACAGGATATATGTGGTTCACCCCCAGTGTGGGGCTACGTCCACCAACTCTTCTCCCCTTTTATTAGCTTCTTCCAATCTTCTTAAATTCACAGAGCCACAAAGCCAACTCCACATAGGACAAGATATCTGTGCAGACCTCATCAGATCCTCCTTCCAAGTTCGGTCCAAGCACAAAGCCTTACACAATCCCTTACAATCACTTGCACTTAGCTCTGCAAGTCCTAGCACAGTCTTGGCACAAAGCCAACTAGCCATGCACTAATACAATTCTCTCACATAGATCCAAATACTACTTCTTACACCACTTAGCTATCTATTTATACATTACAAAAGGGCCCTAAAAATGGGTAAAACCATGGGCCGACATCCCATATCCGTTACATAAGCCCTAAACCCAAAAATCCTGCAAAAGGGGGAAAGATCCTGCGATCTCTGCTTCACATTGGTGCTCAGTCTTCGACCAGCCTGTCGAAGTCCCAAAAATGGTAAAAAATGAATAAGGTTCTCCAAAACTTGGTCGAGGTCCAACAAAATGGATGTTAGAGAAAGAGTTAGGAATGCACAAAAAAAAAATGCATTCTTCAAAACCGTGACCTCATACCTAAGGCAAGAGCCTACAGGGATAAATTGTGAAGGCTATCAGATGATTGATGAAGGCCTGCTGACTTACAGAAATAGATTTTATATCCCAAGTTGTGACTATTTGAAGAGGTTCATAATGGATGAACTGCACAAGAGACCATATATTGGCCATCCAAGTTATCAGAAAATAATTACGGTCACTAGAAAACAATTCTATTGGCCTGGATTGAAAAAGGACATTGTCGATTATTTAGCTAAGTGTCTATAATGGCATCAAGTTAAGGAAGAACACTGGAATCCAACATGGTTGTTACAACCTCTACCAATTCCAGAATGGAAATGAGAAACCATTTCCATGGATTTCATTACCGGATTACCAAAATTGGCTAAGCAGAATGATACCATCATGGTAGTGGTGGACAAATTGAGCAAGTCTGCTCACTTGATTCCTGTCAAGTCAACTTGCAAGGCAATAGATATTTCCAACATCTTCATGAAGGAGATATTCAGACTACATGGCACGCCGAGAGAGATTGTGTCTGATAGTGACACAAAATTCACTTCAAGATTTTGGAAATCCTTGATGGCTGGTTTTGAGACTAAATTGTTGTTTAGCACAACCTATCACCCCCAAAATGATGGAAAAATAGAAAGAGTAAACCAAATATTAGAATAAATGTTAAGGATGCATGTAATGAATCAACCTAAGAAATAGAAATACTACCTGCTATTGGTATAATTTTCCTACAACAACGGTTATCAAGATTGACTGAAGATGATCCCTTTTGAATCCCTTTATGGTAGACAATGCAAGATTCCAATCATCAGGAGTAATCCAGTGGATATAATTACAATCAAACCAGACATGCTAAAACAAATGGAACAACAAGTGATTCATATAAAACAAATCATGAAAATTTCTCAGGATAGACAGAAGAGATATGGCGACAAAAAGAGAACTCCTAGAGATTTCAAGACAGGAGACCATGTCTATCTCAGAGCTAGGCCCAAGAATAGTTCCTTGAGAATGGGAGCTTGTGACAAGTTTGAACCTTGGTATTTTAGACCCTTTGAAGTCTTATATAGAGTGGGACATGTAGCCTATAGGATATCATTCCCTCCCGTAGTAAAGGCACATAATGTTTTCCATGTTTCATTATTGAAGAAATATGTACAGGATTCTAATCATATAATTGACTGGTTTGTGATCTAGGTGGAGCCAGAGGGATAATTCCTACCAAAACCTCAATGCATACTAAATAGGAAGGAAACCTCACTCAGGAACTGAACCATTGCACAGGTCAAGGTGTATTGGAAACAATTTGGCCCAGATGAGGATACGTGGGAAATGGAGGATGCATGAGACAGGCATATCCATTTTTGTTTACTTCTGTATATACATAGCATATTGACGGATAGAACATCGATGGTAATGTTCCTTTAAGGGGGAGGCAATTGTAACACCTTGTTTCCCCTAGTTTGTAAATATAACTATATTGGCCAAGAGACTACGAAAAATTGAATATGTGTGAATGTTTGATTTGATGGACCTCTATATAAAAGGTCGATGAATGTAGATTTTTTTATTTAATAGAAAATGGATAAGTGTTGCATGACTACTGGAAAGGGGGTGTGCTAAGAGATACCATGAATTCTATGAAAGAGATGGTGAAGGGGACCAAGAGTGGTTGCATTAACCTCCACCAGACCAATACTTTGTTGGGTTTAATTGCTTAGGATCAAAACAACC
Organism: Picea mariana; assembly: GCA_032191745.1. Taxonomy (NCBI): domain Eukaryota; kingdom Viridiplantae; phylum Streptophyta; class Pinopsida; order Pinales; family Pinaceae; genus Picea; species Picea mariana. The sequence goes on along the minus strand of JASDQU011440951.1, from coordinate 530 downwards.
CTCTGACCTAGGAATGAATTACAGTAAGGCTGGTAGGTGGGAAGACCTCCTCAAAATTTAATGAGGGGATGGGGTAGACTACCCGTCTATTAGGATTCTAGACCTAACCACAGACTGGGAATTTGGGCCACACAAAATCTTACTGAGGAAGGAAAGAAAGGAAGGCATGTTGGGCAAGGGAAGATCAGTGAAGAGTGCATAGACAAGGGACTGAGCTCTCGGGTTTGAGGAAGAACTGTGAAAAGAGTGTGTTATGATCGTGGGAAATAGAGACTGAGTCGAGAGAAGGAGAGTAACCTTCATCCCTATCTGTTTTTGTGTCGAAAGAAGAGATTCAGTCTCAAATCATCGTGGTCTAGCTCGGGGGTGGCTAGTGGTAAATCCATTAGGAGTGACTAAGCCTATGGTTGGGTGGAAACGGGCACCCCTTCTAGTAGTCACTTCATGTTATCTATATTTGATAAGTTTTTTCATACTCTATGCATTGAATTGGGAATTAATGGTTGCATGCATATATTTTACATATCTAT
>JASDQU011440949.1:0-23645 GCA_032191745.1 Picea mariana | reverse complement strand
GATTAGCTCCGCGATTTTCTGCGTGATTGTTTAGTTAACTGATTTCTTGTTTCCATCACCGTGTTAGACTGTTAGCTGCTTCGTTATTTACGAAGCAATTCCTGCATGTAATTTCCTTTAAATATCATTCCAATAATGAGATCATAGCGTGGTGTTTTTATGCAATTCCTTTCTGTCCTGTTAAATTCGTTTTGCTGTTTCTGCGTCCTGTTAAATTCGGTTCCTGTCAGTGCAGATTCGTTTCTGTTTTGCAGATTTGTTTTCACTTCTTGTTTTTATTAAATGCTTCTAGGATCATTTGCTTCTTCCTGTTTTATTGAATCTCTCCGTATATCCGCAGAAGACTCTGGCTGTAACCTGGAATTGGCGCTTGGAATGGCATGATCAGAAGGTCTTGCAAAGTACCTTCTATTCATATTGTTATTGTAATTGATGAATTCGTCCTGTGAGATTTGGAAAGGAATGAGATAATAGAGATTTCCAAGCCCCGCCCTTTCAGAAAGAGGTCGAGAACCAACAGCTACCTCAAATATTCGATGATCTGGATGACTCCGCAGCTTCATCACCGTACCGTTGGCTCTCGTTATCTTCATCTATCGACCATGACGCTGGACAACTCCTCGCAGGAGCATGTTACCCATTCTGCTGATCTCTATTCTATGTGCACAGGTGAAGAGTTTTGTGTATACATACACACAGATGGGTTAGGTAAGATCTACGGTGAACTAAACGCTAATTTGATTTCAATGGAAGGGAATTCAACGAGTAAGGATGACAGGTAGGCCCTTAATCCAACACCATGAGTAATTCATTCTTTTTATCAATTCCAATGGAAGGAAATTCAGCAAATAAGGATGACAGGTAGGCGCTTTATGATGCAACATTATGAGTAATTCAGGGTCTTAAGCGCTTTCTACAACATTATGAGTAATTAATGGTCTTTTTTTCAAATTTTACTTCAGGAACATTCTAATTCTACTACCATCTAGTCGTGCGTCTCCTTCAAACGGTCACATCGTGCGTCTCCTTCATATGGTTACAGACATTCTAACTTCTGCTTTTTCTAACTTCTTTTTATTGGCAGGAATATCATCGTGCCCGTTTCCTTCAAAATGTTGGGTTGAATACAATTTAATTTCTGTAGGAATGATTTTATTTTTATTTGAATTGATTGGAAATTAATTTTTTTATTATATTTTTTTTTTTTTATCATCCATCAATTAATGATTAAATTCTGTTTTGGAAAAAGCTCCCTTGGTTCATCTAGCTGATTCAATTTCAAAACCGTCTTCAACTGTACAATGCCACATCAGCTAATCTATGTCACCATGGTAATTCGTGAGAAGAAGCTAGTGTCAAGGTTTTACTAAGTAGTATATTTTTATGTATAATTAAAAAATATTATGGAATTTTAAATTATAAGAGAATTTTAGAAAATAATTAATAAATTTGTTTTTGTTATGAAGAAGTAATATCAGTTAATTATTAGGAATTTTATGTTCAAATAAAAAAATGCATTAACTTAAAATTAGACATACATATTAAGTAGCACTTTATCTTACATAAAAATATAGTTTCAAATAATACATATTTAATATAATGGGTACACGTTATATCTCACTATAAAACCCTAAAACTACATCCACATTACATACTACTTATGCATATGTATTACAAATATAATTACCACATACAACACACTATAACTAGCACAAGCAAGGTTGCTATTTTGGTTAGAGTAATTGTCACTACTTGGAGGACATGTGTCATACTTGTGAGAACCATTTATTTTATGGGTCAATTCTATATTGTATGAATTTTAAATATAATAAACTATTAAAGAATGTCAATAGTTTTTCTCACTTCATTTTTCTAATATTCAAATGTCAAAACCCCATGTAATCTTATAAAATGTAAAGTATTAACTAGAATATTTAAACATCTAATTTTAAATACTAGAATGTCAAGTATTAACTTCTAATATTTAAACAATTAATATTAAATATTACATTACAATTAAAAGCAACATTAAATATCTAAACATCTATATACTTTTTTTTTTTCTATAATTGATTTTTTACCTAAAATATTTTATCACAAAAATGAAACTGTTTTATTTTTATACAATATAATCTTCCAAAATTTGGAGAGTCCATTTTAGAAACACTTTGTAACTTATTTTCTTAAAAAACCCCATGAAATAACATTATTTAACTTTAATTAATAAAATATTGCAATTTTATTTGCAAGTTATGTGTATACTAACTTTAATACACTTACTAAAACAATTATAATTTAAGAAATCATACTTGAGCTTTTAATAATAAAAAGATTGAAATACAATATTTTAAAATGCATATTGATTTTACAAATTAAAATCCAATAGATTGAAATGTATATTGATTTTACAAATTGAAATCCAATAGCGTGAAATGCATATTGATTTTACAAGGGAAATAATGCAACCAATTAGAATTGAGGGAAATGAATAGCTGAAAAGGTTTGGAGTCACATAGTTCTTTTTATTATCATGAGCCAATACCTTAATGGATAAGGGTTAGGTGAGTAAGGATAGGTCAACTAATGAGTTTTTATTTTTCACCCTATTTCTTGAGCAACAATTGAGCAACAATTGTTTTTTTTCAAGGTGAGTATGGAGCAATAATTGAGCAACAATTGTTTTTTTTTTAAGGTGAGTATGCGAGACCATCTGATCTCTTAAGTCACATTGAGAAAAGAAGTGTCTTTAATTAAAATGTAATTAAATTGTGTTAAAATTATTAGTTTGAAAAAGTTAGATATTGTTTTTGTCTGTTAATGTGTTTGGACATGTTGGCATCGCAATTAACCTGTGGCTTCAAAAACTATGACTCAAGGGAATTTAAGTCATTTAAATCACTAAGGGATCACACCCATCCTGATCCACACCAACCGTTAACATGGTTGGAGTTTTTGTCCCCGTGGGTTTTGATACACTGAATTTAACAACAAAGAGTGGCTTAACAACACACTCCGTCACCAACTATCCTACACCTCAGGGACTAAAAAATTGAAGGACATGGGGGTGGGATTTGATCCACTTATGTCTGCACAAGTCAAGATACCATTAATGTAGTATCTCTAGGTGCAACCACACGTTCCACCACTACCTCAAGGTGTCCCCATTGCTCCAGGTATAGCCCAAATGAGATTGAACCTTGCCAAACAATGAAAAACTCCTCGCTTTCCACCATTGGATCCAACCCCTTTTGGCAAAAAAGTTAGATATTTTTTTTTTGTAAATAAGAAGTATATATATATTAAGAACCTTCTAGAACTGAAGTAGAGTAGAAAAATACAGATATAGCCACGCTGTAGTTACTGGACTGCCCCAACAAAGGGGAAACCAGTCCAGCCATCCTATGAGTCAAAACAAGTAATATGATAAGCTAATAAAAAGGCATTAGACAAACTGTTTATCATCTAAGACTACAAGACAGACAAGACTTGAGAAACACCAAAGACCTAGACACCTGGCAGATAGTCTGGCCACGTGGCGTGGAGGTCCTCTATCCAAGGCTCCTCGTCAACATACGTCGGCTGGTCTTCCCATTGCCTTCCATCTTTCATGTCGCACGTAGTTCCATCAGCGTTGCTCTCTCGCTCATCCTTCTCCCGTTCCATTTCTGTTGGGTGTTGTGCCTTGTCCTGACCTTCACCTATAGTTGGAATGGGTTCCTCCATTGGAGTCGTTTCGGTCGGGTCTGAGGATAAAGATTCATGCATGGAGGAGAGACTCTGAAGAAAGATCGCCACCTTTTCATTTGTAGCTTGTAGGCGAAAGTGGAGATCCTCCACCCCCTAGTAAAGTTCAAAGACTAGATTGTGCAGGATAGCCAGGCTATCTCTGAGCTGCGTACTATTGAATGAATCAAGGAAATGGTGTCCAGCCTTCCTAGGTGCACGATGAGGAGAAGGTTCATAGCCTAGGTTTCCTAGAGGATCAAGGACTGGTGTGGGGGCAAAGGGATTCACCGGAGGGTCTAGAAAGTGTCGCAAGAGTGAGCTTGGCGACCGGGGGATTATAGCAAGATAATTGAACTACGCATTTGGTGGGACATGAGAGGAAGTAGAGAAAGGCTCATACTGAAGGCGGGGGGAGGAACAGATGGAGGGCGAGTCAGGAGGTGTGACCGAGGACCGATGAGGCTTCCAAGGAGAGCCCCTCCTCGGTCTTCCCCTTGGACGCGTCATAAGGTATACAGTNGGACATGAGAGGAAGTAGAGAAAGGCTCATACTGAAGGCGGGGGGAGGAACAGATGGAGGGCGAGTCAGGAGGTGTGACCGAGGACCGATGAGGCTTCCGAGGAGAGCCCCTCCTCGGTCTTCCCCTTGGACGCGTCATAAGGTATACAGTGCGACTGGCTGAGGAGATTAAGAGCACCTGGTGAAGGTGTATGGAAGGCGCGACCTCAAACCAGAGAATTTGAGTAGGGTCAAGCCAGTACTACGAAGGGATGAGCCCTGCGGGAAGCAAGTGGAGGTAAATAACAAGCATTGTGAACCGAGCCATTCAAAAGCACAGAGAAGGGGAGAAGACTTCATAAATTCCCCTTCGCATCGCAGTTAAGACCAACTAATTGCAGAGGAGGGTGGAGGGATATGGTACAAGCTGTCACGTGGCTCCATGGCTCGGTGGTTGGTGCCTGCTCTCATTGTATGCCACGGTGACCGCACTAACACCCCATCTGGGGAGACATCCACCATTCCATATTTGTGGATACACTGCTAGAAGATAGGGTGATCCTGATCCTGGGCTGAATTGCATTGGAGATCTCATCCTCTCCAGTTGGTACCCAGATTAGCCAATTCATCCGCAACTTGATTCGCCTTCCTCCTGATGTGTGCGCGAATGATAACCTGATTTGGATGCATTAGACCTGCAATGATCTGTAGGCCGTGTGACAATCTCCAGCTGGGCGATATGCTATCCGGATTTTCCCCGTTTAAGATTCTGCATAGCAAGATGATGATGACTTGAGAGTCCCCCTTGACGAGTATCTTGGTGAAATTATATTTAACTGCCAATTGTAGTCCTTTGATAAGACCACAGAGTTCTGTTGCATTGTTCGTAGAGTGCCCGAGGGGGACTGTGCCTATGACTAGGATGTGCCCATGATGGTTATGGAAGACCACTCCATAGCCTGCAGCTCCGGGATTTCACTTAGAGTCTCCGTCAAAATTAAGCTTGATGAAATCCTCTCAGGGGGAGACCAAAGGGAAGGGTTGCTAGAAGGGATGGTGGGAGAAGGGGAGGGGAGACCCTGAAGAGAAGGGAGAGGTGTCCAGTACCGGAGGATGGGGAGGTCGAGGGGGGAGCAAGTTAAGTTTGCGTTGGACCATTTCCAGAGGTGGAGAGTTTCCATGATGTTGCGTTGGCACTGACGCTGGCACTGTTTCCACGGGGAAGAGGTGTTTCTGAATAGTCTTATGTTCCTTTCTTTCCAGGTTTGCCAAAGGATAAAGCTGGGTATAATTTGCCAAATATGGTTGAGGATGGGAGAGTGGAAATCTTGATCCCTCCAGTTCGTAATGGTTTCGAGGACGCTATCTCTGAGGCGGTCTGAGGTGTGCATGATGAGTGCTGCTTGATCCCAGATTTGAGTTGTGTAAGGGCAAATGTTGAGGAGATGGTTAATGGTTTCCTTTGCCTCTCCACAAAGTATGCATAAGGAGGGTCCCACAAAACCTCTTTTCAAGATGTTTTCCCAGGTTAGAATGCTTGAATGTGAGACCAACCAAAGGAAAAGAGTGATTTTCGGCCAATGCTTAAGATTCCAAATTTTTTGCCAAACTTTCGAAGCTGGGAGGGTGTCTGATTGAGCTTTAATTTGATAGGCTTACCACATGCTTAAGGAGCCCTGTGGACTATAACCCCATCAAAGAATATCTTCACCTACAATTATGGGAATTTTCCATTTAGTCAGCTCTTCTTGCAGAGGTGCCAAATCGACATGCAACTCTAGGTTAATGCGCTCCCTATCCAAATGCCAGCAGCGCTAGGTGCGCTCTGTGGGATTGTTCTGCCAATAGTCCGCTACTTTTGTCAGGCCTTCCCATGTAGCTTGGGTGCAGATGTCATGGGCCTAGTCCTCAGTGCTCAAAGCTGGCCACTGTTGCCAGGAATCTTGCCAGAATAGAGCAGTTTCCCCATTCCCTATCTCCCAGAAACCATGATGAGTACCCATCCGTCTATTCTGCTTGGCCGCTGTCCAAATTAAAGAACCTATGTTCTCCCCATTCCATCGGATTAGGTTCTTCTCTGCCATATTGGGAGCATATTTCTTCCTCCAGAGTCTAGCCCAAAGATCTTTGGGATTTTTTAACCAGCGACACCAAATTTTGGCAGTGAGAACCTTGTTCATTATAAAGGGATCTCTTAATCCCAGGCCTCCTTGTTCTTTGGGCCCTCAGAGTTTGTCCCAACTAACTAGTGCTACCTTATTCTCTTTGTTGAGGCCTTGCCAAATGAAGTTCCTTTGTAAGCTTTTGATGGTTGTGAGGACGAACTTTGGGGCAGCCAGCATGGAGAAAGCATAGATCGGGAGGTATTGAAGAATGGCTTTGAGCAGAATGAGACGACTGGGGAGATTTAAGGACCTAAAGGTCCAGGAGGAGAGCCTTTTGGAGAAGGAAGACAAAAGGTGTTCCTAGGAGGAATTCTGGAGGGCATTGTCAATCAAGGGAATGCCAAGGTATTTGGATGGATGGGAGCTTCTATTGAAACCGAGGATATCCGAGATGTGGCACCGGATCTGAGGGGTCATGTTAAAAAAGAAGATTTAGGATTTATCCTTGTTACAGTTCAAACCTTAGGCATCAGAGAAGGTTTGGAGAATCTCTTGGAGAGAGTTGGCTTCTCAGACAGTAGGGCTTCCCATTAAAAGAGTGTCATCCACAAATTGGCTATACGAGATAGGGGGTGAGAGATCGTGCAGGGGTAAACCTGTCAGAAGGTTGTTTTCTAAAGCTGCATGGATGGAGCGGCTGAGTCCTTCGGCCATGATTATGAAGAGGAAAGGGGACAGGGGGTCACCCTATCTAATCCCTCTTGAAGGGGAAAAGGGTCTAGAGGGGACACCATTGATGAGAAGAAAAAATAAAGCTGAGGAGGTTAAACTTAAAATCCAAGTTACCCAGTTTTGATCAAATCCAAAAGCAAGAAGCACTGCTCGCATATACTCCTAGCTTATCTTATCAAAGGCTTTAGAGAGGTCTAATTTGAGGAGCATACCTGGGGTTTTGGTTCTCTGCAAGGAGTGAATTACTTCATGAGCTAGAATGATGCTATCCGGGATTTTTCTGCCCTCGACATATTTTGATTGCTCTGGGGATATTATTGTTTGTAAGATCGGCTTGAGTCTCCAGGCTATTACTTTTGTAAGGCATTTGTAGATGACATTGCAAAGAGCTATAGGCCTATACTGCTTGGGCTAATGTGCTTGCCCCTCTTCGGGAACTAAGGTGATCAAAGTGGCATTGAGAGCTTGGAGGACCTTCCCAGTGGCTCTAGAGTCTTCCAAAATTTCCCAAACCTTTGTCCTGATCATCGGCCAACAATAGTGGAAAAATTCGCTGGTGAAGCTGTCAGGATGAGGAGCCTTGCACTTAGGGGTGTCCTAAAGCGCTTGATCTACTTCTTTGATTGTGAAGGGTCAGAGAAGAGCTGCATTTTTCTCCTGGGTTACGAGGGAGGGCACATGCCTTGTGAACTTATTGATTGCTTCATTTCTATCTGGGATGGGCTCTGTGAAGAGGTCTTGAAAATACTCGATCAAAGTTGTTTCCAATTCAGCATGGGAGTGAATGGTTTCCCCTTCATCCGAGATGAGAAGCGTGATATTATTAGAGTGCATTCTCTAGATAACAGTTCGGTGAAAGAATTTGGTGTTGCATTCCCCCTTCTTGAGCCATTGAATATGTGACTTCTGTTTCCACAGGATCTCTTCCTATCTTTTCCTATCTTCAATCTGTTGATTCACTCTGATTTCCTGGGCTTTTAGCTCATCTGTTAGCCCTTGCTCTCTAATTTGATACTAAATCTCACCCATTTTCTCTGACAACTATTTTTGGGAGTCGAAGATGCTGCCGAAAGTATGCTTATTCCAAAGTTTAAGCGTTTTCTTAAGATTCTTTAACTTTTGCTGGAATCTATACATTTTGGATCCGTGAGGGATCACTGCCTGCCTCCACCAATCTTGGATATTTGTTTGGAAATCAGGGTGATCTAGCTAGAACTATTCAAACCAGAAGGGTTTCTTTCTAGGAGTGGCTGGGACATCCAACCATAGCTGAATGGGCCAGTGATCTGAACTAGGGAGATTCAAGATAGTGGATTCCATTGCTGTGTCGTCCATCATGAGTGATTCCGAAATGAGGAAATAGTCTAGTTTGCAAGCGATTTGATGTATTCCTGTTCTTCTGTTTGTCCAAGTGTGAATTCCATTACTGGCCTCCAGATCAATGAGATGAAGATCATCTATTATGTTGTTGAAGTCGCAGGAGTCTCGATCCAGTCGTCCTGATCCTCCTTTTTTTTCCTTTAGGATGCGAATGATATTGAAATCACCGCCAACAATCCGTATATTATACTGTGTGAGGCTGGACAAGTAACTTAGGCTCCTAAGGAAAGCCTGCTTATCCCTTGGATTGGCCAGGCCATAGACACTGGTCAAATGTCCAAGCTTGTTTGAGACAATGAGCCTATAATCTGCTACGATGGACCATTTGGTTGTGCGAAAGTTTTCCATCAGCACAACGTTGGTGTTCAAGAGGATAGCCAATCCTCCGGTCGTTCCTGTTGCATCGATTGAGGCCACTCCCCCTTGCCTCTAGCAATAGGGTAGTAGCCTGTCAATGTCTTCTAAGGTACATTTTGTTTTCTGTAACAATACAACATCTGGTGTTTCCACTAATATGAGTTCTCGTAGCATCTTTTGCTTGCTACGTTTGTTGAGGCCCTTGATATTCCAAGATATGATCTTCATAATGACGGGGCGGTGGGGAGAGGAGGGAAGTTGTCTGAGATCAGGTGGATATGCCCTGAGTTTACCATGAAGTTTCCTATTTCTTGTATGAGCTTGTTTGTGGATTTCCTTTCGCTTTTCTTTTCGTCTTTTTGAGATTTATTTGGGTTTTTTTTCTGACTGCCGTGGATTCCCAGGGCTTTGCTAGCTCGGGCTATGGACCCTGTGGAAGAGTTGAGAAATAATTTGTGCACCTTCCTCAGTTGATCCCTGGGTATGGTATAAAGTTTTTGGTGCCTATAGGCCTCCTCAAGGTGATCCAGATCCACCCCGGCTAGGTCCTGCTCCTCCAACTCCATTTCCTCATCCCCATCTTCTATCTCCTGCAAGTCTGGCTTATCCTGAGCCACGCCTATGGGAGGGAGATCTGAATCCTTACTTTCTGAGGGCCATTCAATACCTTGGCCCATGGATTGGGGTTCATTGTACAGGGGTGGTACATTCGGGTTTGCAAGGGTTGTGGGGTTTTCTGGTTGATCTTGAAAAATTGGAAACTTATTGCTGGTGGAGGGATCTTTACTTACTTGAGCCAGTTGTTTTCTTCCTCCCTGTCACCTTCTCCCTGCTGTTTGTACAAAGCCTTCCTTGTCTTTGTCGCTTTCTGGGTTCCCTTCCCTATGAGTCATATTGAGAGGGCAGTCTCTGAAGAGATGACCATGTTCGTGGCATTTCCTGCATCGGAAGGGAATGTGTTCATAGTCGATGGTTTGAGACCAGTCCTCATCATGGTATTTCGGTGTGATGGATCCCAGGAGCGGCTTAGCTATGTTCAGATACACACAGATTCGCGCATATGATGTGTAGCGTCACTGCTTGGTGGCTTCGGAGGACTTAACGTAGATGCCAATGGTATTGCCAATGCCTGCTAGGACCTCTTCCAGCCAGAATTCCTGAGGAAGAGAGTACAGTCTAATCCATATCGACGCTTGGGCGAAGTCTTCCTTTTTGGGGCTGAAATTTTCTCTCCAGAATCTCAAGAAGAGTCCAACCGAGTTGTAGAAGTAGGGACCTCCATCAAAGATGCAATTTTGATCATCTAGGCTGTGAAGGATGATTGTGAATAACCCCTTGGAACCTAGTTCTAGATCATAGTGACCTTTTGGTTTCCACCAGTATTGTATCCATTTGATCAGATCACGCTCAGAGGTCCAAAGCCCTAAAAATTTTCCTACCAGGGCATTGTCTTGCATGCATTGTTTCTACTGCTCTATGCGTTGCGAGCTTATGACGTATTTTAAGGCCTGCGGTGCTTGTGGAATGAATTTACCCAACATCCAGGGGGCTGAGGCGTTTGTGGGGACATTCTCCTTAGCCGGATCGATATCCATCTAAGAATCCTTGAAGGCTACTTCTGCTAGAAGCTTCGCGCATGTTTGGAGGCATCTCAAAAGTTGACCTTTTTGTTCCTGCTGCAGGATTTTCATTGGCAGTGATTTGGCTATAGGAGATGCCATTCGGTGCCCCCTCCTTACGATTCATGAGCCCCTGTGGGGCAGTCATCATGTGGGCATAGTTTGTGGCGGCTGTGAGGCCCTAAACCCTAGTTGCAGAGCATCCCTTTTTTTAAACTTCGCCAAGAGTTAAAAAAAAAAAGAGTTAGATATTGATTCAAACATGTTTTATTAATTTTTTTAAAAGTTTTGAAGTATAAAAAACTAGATAGATTTTAAGAACGAAAATGGGTCATAAAAACTTTCTAAGAATCATTTTTCTATGTATTTACTTTTGATTTCGATGTATTATAATCAACGATTCCCTTGGCCAAATTATTCGACAACATTTTGGCCCAATTGAAAGTGTAAACCTTGGTTACCTAGTTCATGATGGCTACCCACTCCACTGAGAGATGTGCAGAGCTCTTCTTTTTGAGAAAGCAATGGAGCGTCATGGATACATACAACATATGAGCATCCAAAGACATTGTGGCTTACGTACCATGAGCGTTGGTTCTGAATTTCTACAGATTTCCCCATCATGTCTTGATTATATCATGACCGCTCCTAGCATATTGGATGAAATATTTTCTCTCGAACTCTATAAGAAATGCGGCATTGTAAGTGTATTTAGGCCTAGGGGAGAGTTTTTACATCACTTGTAGGTGTTCTCTTCAGAAAGAGCCCACGAAAACTTGCACGTGGTTGATGATGCTCTTGGTATGGATGTCAATGTGTTCCAAGGCCCAGCTTATCATATCGTTGTAAGGCATGATTCTTGTCAAATGTGTTATATGTCTAAGCTTAGATGTATAACATTGGTCTTCTTCCTCGAAAAATTCTTCTCGACAATTGATGATTTCATGTTTCAGGACCTCAATTACTGCTTTCTTTGACTCGCAGAGTAGTTTCTAATAGAACATATGCATTCGGGTTTGAATCCTCACCCACTGCGTCAATATGTTTTTCCATTTTTCAGGGACCTATAAACCTCGAGGAAAGAGAGTGAGCTTACCTCCTACATGAGAGGTCTGTGAGTTCTTCACTAGATAGAACTACTAATTGTGAGTGGTGGAAATGATTTTCGAATTGAATCTCTTTAATTCAATTTTCTTTTTATCAATCTTTGTATAGCCTAAACAAGGAGGAATTTATTAACCTTAATGGAATTCACTACCTGGAAATCCAGAATATTTGCTTGAAACCATTACCCTTAATCGACCATAAATGTCATAAATACTTAGATGATTCAGTTTGGGAGCTTTGAGTGTGACAAGGTGGACACCTCAAGAACCCCAAACCCGCAGAGGAGTTAATCTATGGACAATCGTCTTTAAATCTTAATTAATTGTGTTTAAAAAGTTGTATTAAATTCAAGTGTTTCGAAAGTTCAGACTTTAGGGGTTTTGAATATAGCAGAAAGGAAATTTCTCTAAATCCAAATATGTGAAGAAATTAATTAAATCTTAATCATGATTGATTTTCAATATTAAATGTTTTATTAACTCCTTTTTACTCTTTTCAAAGGTCCAATACATCGACATTTTGAAACTTCGGTGATTTGTGGAATCCCTCTATGTTAAGCTCCAGAAGGGCCATCTCTCGGATTGACGTGGAAGAGATGACATCATTCTAGATGATGTGCCAAGAAAAGAGAGGTGCCACTATCATGTGAATCATCCAACGAAAATTTCAAAAATAAGTGCCATGTGTCAGCTCATGAAAGATTTAAAAGACATATGTCCTATGACTTGTGTTCGTGATTTCTTTAGGATTTAACTTTTTGTTTTCGGAGATTCGGGGTTTCTACTATTTAGACTTGTTGGAACATACCATTTGGGGTTTCTACTAGTGCGGAGCTCCAAAGCTACCATTAGAGATTTACCCTTTAAAACTTGAGCTTTGGAACTTCGGAGATTGTAAGGGTCACTCAATCAAATTAAGTAAACTCATCGAGGATAGATATTGGATGTGCTTTATTATTAAATAACAAGAAATGAATTTGATTTAAAATTAAAACACCATTTTCCAAACTTTTTCTTTCTTTGGGTAAAATTTATTCATAAGAGGTGAAAAATATAAAGCACAAAATTTTAAAATTGTGTGTGTTCCTATAGATACAACATAAGATATTTTGAGAGAAAACATGATGGATAGCTTTGAAAGAATGCATATTGTTTATGAATCACTTGTTACCATTGTAAAAATTTTCGATTTATGCAATTGTGTATATTATGCTATAAATGTGGGTATAATCATTGGATGGATCCCTCCCTATTAATATATAAATATATATATTATGGTGGGCCACCTACGCTTTAGGTATACCTATTCATTGAGTTCCATAATCTATGATACCCAAACAACCAAAACAAGAATGAAGGTGTTCCACTCAACCAACCTCCTCTATCTAGTGAGGTTCCTAGGAGAGTAAATGACAACCAATGCTTCTTCTATCATTAGTAGAAAAATTCCATCATATCCACTCTTTAATTGATGAGGCCCTATATATGAGGTCTTAACTAAAATATGAGTTTCCTACTACAATATTGTTACTATTGTTTCTACTCCCATCTTACCTTAACAAGATGTAACAATGCACAATGATATATTAAAATAGGTGTTGAATCATGTAGTATATGAGATGGATTTTTAGAAATATAATAAGCATCAATGCTATTCAAAATATCTAATACACATTAGTGTTTTAGGAGTGTTTAATATTTATTAGTTATCTGATATGCATAAGATCTTTAGAAAATCTAATACATACCAATGCTTTAAATATATATAATATTCACATTACATAGGTATGCACCACAGTACTATTATAATCACACCAAAAAAAACCTCCATTAAGACTTTTGATATTCCATAATTTTTAGTTTTAGTGAACATATACTAAAATATCCACTAAAACATTTGTTGTCAAAGCAAATTTAATCTTGTAATTTACTCTTGGACTTGGATTTAATTCAAAAAGTCCCTGGAAAGAGCAAGCAAGAATATTAAAAATAAACAGCGTCAATGGGTAAAGATTACTGACTTTAAATAGCGTTGATGGGGTTCATGGCGACCTGGTTTGCAGGAGATATCTCATATCATAGGTTTCATCTCCTCATTACCACGTTCACGTAATTGGCTGAAGGAAAGGAAGCGACCTCTTCTTTTCTCAGTCGAAGCTTCACACGCACGGTGGATCCGTCGGTTGAGTAGGAAGAAGAAACAATCCTGACGCCCCTTCTAGGATCATTTTGTTCTTCTTGTTTTTAGGAAGAAGAAACAATCCTGACGCCCCTTCTAGGATCATCTGCTTCTTCTTGTTTTATTCAATCTCTGTGTATGTTCGCAGAAGACTCTGGCTGTAACCTGGAACTGCCGCTTGGAATGCCATGATCAGAAGCTCTTGCAAAGTACCTTCTATTCATATTGTTATTGTAATTGATGAATTCGTCCTGTGAGATTCGGAGAGGAATGAGATAATAGAGATGGCCAAGCCCCGCCCTTTCAGAAAGAGGTCGAGGACCAGCAGCTACCTCAAATATTCGATCATCTGGATGATCAAAAACAGGACTCCGAAGCTTCATCACCGTACCGTCGGCTCTCGTTATCTTTATCTGTCGACCATGACGCTGGACGACTCCTCGCAGGAGCATGTTACCCATTCTGTTGATCTCTATTATATGTGCGCAGTTGAAGAGTTTTGTGTATATATACACACAGATGGGTTAGGTAAGATATTCGGTGACCTAAACGCTAATTTGATTTCAATGGAAGGGAATTCAGCGAGTAAGGATGACAGGTAGGCTCTTTATGCAACATTATGAGTAACTCATGTTTTTTTTTCAATTTCAAAGGAAGGGAATTCAGCAAGGATGACAGGTATGCACTTTATGCAACATTATGAGTAATTCATGGTCTTAAGCGCTTTATGCAACATTATGAGTAATTCATGGTCTTTTCTTCAAATTTTACTTCAGGAACATTCTAATTCTACTGCCAGCTCGTCGTGCGTCTCCTTCAAACGGTTACAGCCATTCTAACTTCTGCTTTTTCTAACTTCTTTTTATTGGCAAGAATATCGTCGTGCCCATTTCCTTCAAAATTTACAAAATTTATCAAATATTTCCACATGCCTCATACTTTTGAAAGTTGGAAGAAAATAATACTTATAGTTAAAACTTGTTCTCAAAATACATCAAATATATTTAACTTTATATTACATCAAATAATTCATTTATTATGATAATATACCTTCCATACTCTAAGATAAACTCATATAATATGCTTTTCTTGAGGTAGTCCATACAATGTTAAGACACCTTGTGAATACCAAATGAATAGATTATGAATAAATTTGAAAAATATAAACAGTATCATAAAATTATGAACCAAATTAAACCATACCATGATATCAAATTATGAAGAAACTATTTAGGTTAAAGTTTAATAAATATGGTAGATGCAAATCCACACCTAAAAACATAGGTGTCCAATAAGTATAAGCATGAAATTGCATTCAAACTTTACAAGTTCAGAAATAAAATTAATTTTGACATGTTAAAATTATACTTGTGAGAAACATTTATTTTATGAATCAATTCTATATTGTATGACTTTTAAATATAATAAGTTATTAAAGGATATCAATTCAATATATTTTTCTCACTTTAATTTTCTGATATGAAAATGTAAAAATCCCATGTAATCTTAAAAAATTATATACTAAATTACAATTAAAAACAACATGAAATATCTAAACATCTATATACTTTGTTTTCCTATAATTGATTTTTAACCTAAAATATTTTATCACAAAAATGAAACTGTTTTATTTTTATACAATATAATCTTCTAAAATTTGGAGAGTCCATTTTAGAAACTCATTGTAACTTATTTTCTTAAAAATACCATGAAATAACATTATTGAACATTAATTAATAAAATATTAGAATTTTATTTGCAAGTTATGTGTATACTAACATAAAAACACTTACCAAAACAATTATAATTTAAGAAATCATACTTTAACTTTTAATAATAAAAAAATTGAAATACAATAGCTTGAAAAGCATATTGATTTTACAAATTAAAATCCAATAGATTGAAATGCATATTGATTTTACAAATTGAAATCCAATAGTTTGAAATGCATATTGATTTTACAAGCGAATCAATGCAATCAATTAGAATTGAGGGAGATGAATCATTGGAAAAGTTTCAAGTCACACAGTTCTTTGTATTATCATGAGATAATATCTTAACGGATAAGGGTAGGGTGAGTTGAGTATGGAGCAGCAATTGAGGAACAATTGGTATTTTTTTAAGGTGAGTATGGGAGATCATTTGATCTCTTAAGTCACATTGAGAAAAGAAGTGTGATTAATAAAAATAAAAATAAATTGTGTTAAAATTATTAGTTTGAAAAAGTTAGATATTGTTTTTGTTTGTTAATGTGCTTGGAACTGATGGCATCGCGATTAACGTGTTTCTTTAAAAATCGTGACTTAGGGGCATTTAAGCCATCAAAATCACTTGGGATCGCACCCATCCTCAGCCACATCAACCCTTAACATTGTTGGATTTTTTGTCTCCGCAGGTTTTGCTACGGTAACTTTAAAAACACAGAGTGGATTAACAACACACTCCATCGAGAACTGTCCTAAACCTCAGGGACTAAAAATTTGAAGGACCTGGGGGTGGGATTTCATCCACTTATGTTTTCACACGTCATGATACCATTTAATATAGTATCTCCAGGTGCAACCACATGTTCCACCACTACCTCAAGGTGTCCCCATGGCTCTAGGTAAAGCCCTCATGAGAATTAAACCTTGCCCAACAGTGAAAAACTCCTTGCTTTCCACCATTGGATCCAACCCCTTTTGGAAAAAAAATTAGATATTAATTCAAATATGTTTTATAAATTTTTTTAAATGTTTTAAAGTATAAAATACTAGATAGTTTTTAAGAATGAAAATGGGTCATAAAAACTTTCTACGAATCATTTTTCTATGTATTTAACCTCTTTACTTTTGAACATTTAATTAATATGATTAAGAAATTATTGTGTGACCATATAATTGTCATGTTCAAATGATTAACAAAGTTAATTGAAATTACAAATTTACTTCACTATTAACTTTTTATCATTTTTCAATATTAGATTTACATTTGTGCCACTTTTACTTATGTCAACAACAAAATTAAAATCTCTTAGCCTTTCTACATTCACTTACATGTAAAAAGGAGCAGGTTTCCCTTTTGATTTCAATGTATTATAATCAAGGATTTCCTTTGCCAAATTATTCGACAACATTTTGGCCCAATTGAAAGTGTAACCCTGAGCTACCTCATTCATGATGGCTACCCACTCCACTAAGAGACGTGTAGAGCTCTTCTTTTTGAGAAGGCGATAAATAATCATGGCTACATGCAACATATGAGCGTCCAAAGACATTGTGGCATGAGTGTCGGTTCTGAATTTCTACAGATGTCCCCACCATGTCTTGATTATATCATGACCACTCCTAGCATATTGGATGAAATATTTTCTCTCGAAATCTCTAAGGAATGTGGCATTGTAAGTGTATTTAGGAGTAGGGGAGAGTTTGTACATTACTTGTAGGTGTTCTCGTCGAAAATAGCCCACGAGAACTTGATCATGGTTGGTGATGTTCTTGGTATGGATGTCAATGTGTTCCAAGGCCCAGCTTATCATATCGTTGGAAGGCATGATTCTCGATCGTGCTTCTATATTGTACAACTCCAAATGTGTTATATGTCTAAGCTTAGATGTATAAGAGTGGTTGTCTTCCTCGACAAAGACTTTTGGACAGTTGATGATTTCATGTTTCAGGACCTCAGTTACTGCCTTCTGTGACTCGTGGAGTAGTGTCTGATAGAATATATGCATTCGGCTTTGAATCCTCACCCACTGTGTCAATATGTTTTTCCATTTTTCGTGGAACTATAAACCTCGAGGAAAGAGAGTGAGATTACCTCTTACACGAGAAGTTTGGGAGTTCTTTACTAGATAGAACTACTAATTGCGAGTGGTGAAAATCATTTTCAAATTGAATTTCTTTAATTCAAACAAAATTTTATTAATCTTTGTATAGCCTAACCAACGAGGAATTTATTAACCTTAATATAATTGACTACCTCGAAATCCACAATATTTTCTTGAAACCATTACCCTTAATTGACCATAAATGCCATCAATACTTCGACGGTTTAGTTTGGGAGCTTTGGGTGTGGCAAGGTGGAAACCTCCCGAACCCTAAACTCACAGAAGGGTTAATCTCTCGACAATGTTTTTAAATCTTAATTAATGGTGTTTAAAAAGTTGTATTAACTTCAAGTGTTTTGAAAGTTCGAACTTAGGGGTTTTGAATATAGAAGGAAGGAAATTTCTCTAAATCCAAAACTGTGAAGTAATTAATTAAATATTAATTGCGATTAAATTTTGATATTAAAAGTTTTATTAACTCCTTTTTACTCTTTTGAAAGGTCCAATATGTCGACATTTTGAAACTTTGGTGATTTGTGGAATCCCTCTATGTTAGACTCCCGAAGGGACATCTCCCGGAGTGATGTGGAAGAGATGATGTCATTATGGATGATGTGCCAAGAAAAGAGAGGTGCCACGTGTCACTCGAGAGCATGTGAATCATCCAACGAAAATTTCAAAAATAAGTGCCATGTGTTAGCTCATGAAAGATTTGAAAGACACATGTTCTATGACTCGTGTTAGTGAGGTCTTTAGGACTTATCGCGAGTTGTTACTTTCTATTTTCAAAGCTTCGTGGCTTCTAATATTTAGACTTGTTGGAACATACAAAGTTCTCCAAAGCTACCGTTAGAGATTTACCCTTTAAAACTCAGTCTGCTCTGGAACTTCGGAGATTGTAAGGGTCACTCAACTAAATTAAGTAAACTCATCGAAGATAGATATTGCACGTGCTTTATTATTAAATAACAAGAATTGAATTTGATTTAAAAATAAAAGACTATTTTCCAAACTTTTTCTTTCTTTGGATAAAATTTTATTCCTAAGAGGTGAAAAATATATAGCTCAAAATTTCAAAATTGTGTGTGTTCCAATAGACACAACATAAGATATTTTGAGAGAAAACATGATGGATAGCTTTGAAATAATGCATATTTTTTATGAATCACTTCTTACCATGGTAAAAAAATTTGGTATATGGAATTGTGTATATTATACTATAAATGCAGGTATAATCATTGGATGGATCCCTCCCTATTAATATATAAATATATATATTATGGTGGGCCACCTACGCTTTAGGTATACCTATTCATTGAGTTCCATCATATATGATACCCATACAACCAAAACAAGAATGAAGGTGTTCCACTCAACCCACCTATTCTAGCTACTCAGGCTCCTAGGTGAGTAAATGACAACCTATGCTGCTTCTATCATTGGTAGAAAAATTCCATCATATTGACTCTATAATTGATGAGACCCTATATAGGAGTTCCTAACTAAAATATGAGTTACCTACTACAATATTGTTACTATTGTTGTTACTCCCATCTTACCTTAACAAGATCTAACAATGCACAATGATATATTAAAATAGGTGTTGAATTGTGTAATATAGGAGATGGGCTTTTAAAAATATAATAAGCACCAATGCTATTCAAAATATCTAATACACACTAGTGCTTTAGCAGTGTATAATATGCATTAGTTCTCTGATATGCATAAGTTCTTTAGAAAATCTAATACACACCAATGCTTTAAATATATATAATATGCACATGTCCACATTACATATGTGTGCACCACGGTACTATTATAATCACACCAAAAAAAACCTCTATTAAGGCCTCTGATAGCTCATAATTTTTAGTTATAGTGAACATATACCAAAATATCCACTAAAACCCTTTCTGTCAAAGCCAATGTTTTAGGAAAAAGTTTTTTGATAAATTTCCCAATCTTGTAATTATTTAAAACCTCCACTAGGTAGTGTTTTTGTTTTAATGCAAGAAATTCACTCTTGGACTTGGATTTTATTGAAAAGGTTCCTCGAAAGACGAAACAAGAATATTAAAAATAAACCACGTCAATGGGTAAAGATTACTGACTTTAAATAACGTTAATGGGTTTCATCGCTACCTGGTTTGCAGGAGATATCTCCAATGCAGAAGATATCTCATATTATAGGTTTCATCTCCTCATTACCATGTTCATGTAATTGGCTGAAAGAAAGGTAGCGACCTCTTCTTTTCTCAGTCGAAGCTTCACACGCACGGTCGATCCGTCGGTTGAGTAGGAAGAAGAAACAATCGTGACGCCCCTTCTAGGATCATTTTGTTCTTTTTGTTTTTATTAAATCCTTCTAGGATCATTTGCTTCTTCTTGTTTTATTGAATCTTTGCCTATGTCCGCAGAAGACTCTGGCTGTAACCTGGAATTGGCGCTTGGAATGGAATGAGCATAAGCTCTTGCAAAGTACCTTCTATTCATATTGTTATTGTAATCGATGAATTCATCCTCTGAGACTCGAAGAGGAATGAGATAATAGAGATGGCCAAGCCCCACCCTTTCACAAAGAGGTCGAGAACCAATAGGTACCTCAAATATTCGATGATCTGGATGATCAAAAAATAGGACTCCGCAGCTTCATCACCGTACCGCCACCTCTCGTTATATTTCTCTTTTGACCATGGCGTTGGACGACTCCTCGCAGGAGCATGTTACACTTAAATTAAAGACAGAGAGGGAAATGGAGTAGAGCACTCAAGGCTCGCTCACTTCAGGGAATGGTGAAAACCAATTCGATTAACAAATGATATCAGAGTACAACATATAGAGGAGACAGTCAAAACAAACCAAATCCTAGATCCATGAAGTGTGGATCTCAAACCTCTCCATGCTAATTATAATCAGAACACAACAACCCAATCCCTAGCAATTTGCCTATCATTTCTACATTATTCCAACATACCCCCTTAATGTAGAAATGGATTTTCTACCACACCTAATTTTTGGCTAAGGACGTCAAAGTAAATCTTGCCAACAGGTTTTGTAAATATGTCAGCAACATTATGACTTGTGTTACAATACATAAGTTCAATCTCCGTAGACTCAATCTTTTCTCTAAAAAAGTGATGTTGCAGCTCAATGTGCTTGGTCCTCGCATGATAAAAAGGGTTGTGTGCCAGCTTGAATACACTTTGATTGTCACAATGTACTTTTGTGGTATATGTTTGCTTTTCTCCAACATCTTCTAAAATTCTCCTCAACCAGACAGCTTCACATGTTGCACTAGCCATGGATTTATATTCTGATTCTGTGGATGATAGAGAAACAGTTGGTTGTTTCACTTCCTG
The DNA here is from genome assembly GCA_032191745.1 of Picea mariana. Classification (NCBI taxonomy): domain Eukaryota; kingdom Viridiplantae; phylum Streptophyta; class Pinopsida; order Pinales; family Pinaceae; genus Picea; species Picea mariana. Next base: position 2,775 of record JASDQU011440949.1, on the reverse strand, counting down.
CTCCTCAACAATTGGGCTTAATTTAACATGTTCATCATTGTTAGCATAAGTATTCCCTTGATCAGTTTTATCACTATTATCTGTATGTTCATGGAATACCACATCTCTGCTAGCAATGTTCTTCTAAGCAATGTTCTGCTTCACTCATCAATAGGCATGTTGCACGAGCAAAAAACAACCGTTAAAAGTAGGAGACACAGTATTTCTATCCCGCAGTTCGCCACCAGCTGCAACGAAAACCAAAAATCCGAGCTCGAACAGCCATCGGCAATGTTATGTCTTAGTTCAACGATCTAGGTGCACCACAGTCAGCGCGACCATCCAAATCAATGCTCCTGGTATACAAATTCTCCACACGGGCTTCTAAATCCCTGTGCATTTCTGTCTGGTGTAGACTCTTAGCTGTTGTCCTGATGCTTGCGCACTCCAATCTCTTCTTCTTTACTCCTGGCTTTCAGATAGCAGAGCACTTTAAAGGGCTCGATTCTATGGCAGAAAACAACAGGAATATGCACTTCCCCGACATGCTTACTGCTCTTCTCGATGGCTACTCTTCACACATAATTTGGAAACTCCTCTACTCCATGCCACGTAGGTGTTCCAGTCACTTCACCCAGTAATCCGAGCAACGTTCCTTCTCTCGTACCAACGCACCATTGGCAATCGGCTGCACTAACTATGCAAGGGAGATGCGATTTGCAGGCAATTTCTCCACGCACTCTCCACGCAGCGATCTCTTCACGCTGCGACTCCTTCACCAGACTCCTTTACTCCACGAGCCAAACTTATTCCACGCAGGATGCTCCATGCTCGACCACGGCTCTGATACCAACTTAAATTAAAGACAGAGAGGGAAATGGAGCAAAGCACTCAAGGCTCGCTCACTTTTGGGAATGGTGAAAGCCAATTCAATTAACAAATGAAATCAGAGTACAATATATAGAGGAGACAGTCATAACAAACCAAATCCTAGATCCATCAAGTGTGGATCTCAAACCTCTCCATGCTAAATATAATCAGAACACAACCACCCAATCCCTAGCAATCTGCCTATCATTTCTACATTATTCCAACAGTTACCCATTCTACTGATCTCTATTATATGTGCACAGGTGAAGAGTTTTGTGTATACATACACACAGATGGGTTAGGTAAGATACTCGGTGACCTAAATGCTAATTTGATTTCAATGGAAGGGAATTCAGCGAGTAAGGATGACACGTAGGCGCTTTATACAACACTATGAGTAATTCATGGTCTTTTTTTCAATTTCAATGGAAGGGAATTCAACGAGTATGGATGACAGGTAGGTGCTTTATGCAACATTATGAGTAATTCAGGGTCTTAAGTGCTTTATGCAACATTATGAGTAATTCATGGTCTCTTTTTCAAATTTTACTTCAGGAACATTCTAATTCTATTGGCATCTCGTGGTGCGTCTTCTTCAAATGGTCACATTGTGGGTCTCCTTCAAAGGGTTACAAACATTCTAACTTTTGCTTTTTCTAACTTCTTTTTATTGGCAGGAATATCGACGTGCCCGTTTCCTTCAAAATGATGGGCTGAATACAATTTAATTTCTGGAGGAATCCAAGAAAATTTTATTTTTATTTTATTTGATTGGAAATTAATTTTTTTATTATAAGTTATTTTTTTTTATCACCCATCAATTAATGGTTAAATTCCGTTTTGGAAAAAGCTCCCTTGGTTCATCTAGGTGATTCAATTTCAAAACTTTTTTCAACTGTAAAATGCCATAAAATCTTACAATGCCACATCGAGTAATCTAGTTAACCATGGTAATTCATGAGAGGAAGCTAGGGTAAATGTTCTATTAAGTAGTTTATTTTTATGTATAATTAAAAAATGTTATGGAATTTTGAATTATAAGATAAAGTTTAGAAAATAATTAATAAATTTGTTTTTGTTATGAAGAAGTAATATCAGTTAATTAATAGGAATTTTATGTTCAAACAAAATAATTGGATTAACTTAAAATTAAGCATACATATTAAGTAGCACTTTATCTTGCACAAAAATATAGGTTCAAATAATACATATTCAATATAATGGGTAAATGTTATATCCCACTATAAAACCCTAAAACTACATGCACATTACACACTACTTATGCATATGTCTTACAAACATAATTACCACATACAACACATTGTAACTAGCACAAGGAAGGTTTCTATTTTGGTTAGAGTCATTGTCCATTATTGTGAAGCCATATGAGTAATGGCTTGTTTAAGCCAATGCTTTCCTTGCACCTCCAAACCACACCTTAATCCATGAGATCAGTCACTACTTGGAGGACATGTGTCATAGTTTGAGGGCCCATGCATGTCCAAATAATTATGTAATAAGTCTCTAGTTCCTAAAACCATATTTTTTGATAATTAGGAGAAATTAACCTGAATGAAACAATCTGCGAGCTTCCCTAGGTTTCCCATAATTCTCTCTTAAATCGAGGGAGGTTGGTGACCATAAATGGCTATGTGAATAGGCACTATGACGTTGTGATAGATTTCATAAAATAAATCTTTGGCTTTCTCCTCCCTTAACATGGACTGATAAAAATGAATATGTTCTTAGAGGAAAAGGGGTGTCGGAACAGATGGCATCCATCACATATGCCAATATGTAAAAGGGAGAAGGTTTCTCTCTTGATTTTGATGTCTTATAATCAACGATTTACTTCTCCAAATTATTCGACAACATTTTGACCAAATTGAAAGTGTAACACTCAGCTACCTTATTCATGATGGCTAC
>JASDQU011440948.1:19862-31168 GCA_032191745.1 Picea mariana | reverse complement strand
GGAATGATGCACTCTAGTTAAACACAATTGGCTCTAAACATTGAAAACCATAGGCCACCCGCGATATAGAAACCAAGTGTGAGCTAGTACTCCCTGCTAAAGTCATGATGGAAAATAGAATAAAATGAAGAGGTAGATCCCTGAAATCTTTTATTGCAATTCTACCTCCCACCAATCTCGATCCTAGGACACAATGATTTTCCAGGTACTCTTCTACCAGCACGGGAAGTGCCCTCTGTCTAGATAAGATAACAGGAGCCCCTCCCTTTGAGAGACCAGTCAGTAAATACACATCCTCCAACTCAATGGTAAGCAGTTGTGTCCCAATTTGGAACCCCTGCTCCGCAGTGTTCCACAACCCAATCATGTACTTGAGAAGAAGAACTTCCTTCTTCATCTTTTGCATCTTAAATAACTTTAGGAGACCACAGTTCCTTAATGCGGCCCTTGATTGGGGACTTTTCAAGGCAGCCGCATCATTGAGCTCATGCTCTCTTTCTTTCCACTCGATCATGACTTTCGCCAAATTTACCTACAATCATCAATCAAAGATCATTAGTCATGTTACATTGATAAAATTTTGGGCAATAAAAACTTAAAAAATCTTTTTTTTTTTCCTTTTTTATGATGCCAACGCTCCATTTAATCTCCCATAAGAGCGCCAACGCTCCTATAAAGGGATCACCAGGGCGTTATCCTTTTTACAAAATTCTCCCCCTAACCTTTTAGAAGAGCACCGAGGTTTTGGGCATTCTTTTGGTTTTTGGGCAGCGCCTCTTCCACTCCTTCAACAGAGCATTAGCGCCCTTTCACTAGGCTTGGAGGCGCGTTGGAAAATCGGGCAGCACTTCCCTTGCCTCTTAGAGGAGCACCGAACCCATTTTTTGGCATTTTTATGCATTTTTTGGGCAACCCCCCTCCATCTTTTGAACAGAGTGTGAGCATTGTCCCAATAAACCTAACAGAGTGTTGAACAAATCACTCAACACTCCCCCTAGCATTTTGAGGGAGTGTCGAGCCTCTTCAATGCTTAGAAACTCCCAGGGCATCATTTTTAAAGAAATTTTATTACCCAAAACTAAAATGTAAACCACATAAATTGAAGGAAAGAAAAAGAGGACAAACCTGATCTAGACGGTGACATAAATATATGACCATAGCTCTGGCACTGATGAATGCAAGAATCACCCTCCAAAGCTCAATTTCTCCACTGCTAAAAATATTTGCACAAATGAACTGGTAAAAGAATTTTTTACCCCATATTACTATTATAAAATTTCTTTTTTTACTGAAACATAGCTATTTTGGGTTTTGAGAAATATTTTGGAGGCATTATTAATACCCTGGTGTGCAGTTTTATCACTATTTGCAGGTTTCAGAGCAGTTTTGTTCGATTTTTATCTTGTTGCATTTACGAGCATGATCTTCTTTCGTTCTCATGCTCGAAAAAACATGAGAATGCACCGAGTAAACTTTTATCTTTTTTTCGGACCCGCATGAATACACGAAAAAGGAACCCCCTGGAGTCATCTTTAAGCTCTTTTCAGACTCTCTAAACATGAAAAGATTGTTGAGTGATCTTTCTTCCTTTCCCACTCGTTAAAAGGTTTGAAAGGGCATATTTAGAGATGATTTATCTCTTTTTCGGCCTCATGAGACTAACATTACGAAAAAGGACAACCCTGGAGTCATCTTTAAGTTCTTTTCAGACTCTCTAAACATGAAAAATCACTGAGTTTACCTTCTCTGGACTCGTTAAACAATCATACATTGAAGGGCCCATATGGGACCGAACCCTTACTTCTTCCAGTTTGTTAAACAAAGTAAGAGGGACCTACCGAAGGTGAGTTATATCGAGCATGTGTTACCCTCCTCGATCTCGTTAAATTAAAAAGAGGTACTCGTCTATCTGGATGGGAGAAATTTTGAAGGAAGAAAGCCAAGCAGTTTTTGAAAACATAACCAATCACTCTTATAGTCGCCCTTGAACATGGCACTTTGTATTTGCATACATTTTAATCCACTGAAACTCTACACTGAACTAATCCTCTAAGTTTCTTTACTCCTTTGGGTCACCCGACGAAAGTCACAGTATCCATTACATCATCATGTTTTGGTCATGTCATGTTTTTGTTGTTGTGCCTCAGTTTTCAAGGAAAGTATCTGCCTAGAGAGTCAACCATCACAAATATCCTATTTCAATACCCATGTCAGTCCATGTTCATTTTATCTACAATTTACATCTCTGCGTCAATTTCGTGCGTTGATGGGGGATACATCAAGGGCCTCCTGCAACGAGTATATTCCTGTCGACTTCAACACATCATCTAGGAACTAGACTTAGAAACCAGTTAGTACCTTGGGACCTTCATGCCTCAATTGCAGGCCTCCTTGCTTCCAAAATTGGGTTTACATCATTGACCCCTGATCATATTATTCCACGAATGTTCGACTTCAGCTCATATATTCACATTCTCTAGAATGTACTAGGGTACCTTGGGAATCATTGACATCAATGGTGATTTCCCTTGCACTTGTTAACGGTTTACCTCATTGACCGGTAATCAAGTGGTTTTTTCCATGTTCGACATCAAGACATCTATTCACATGGTTATAATCATACTTCATCAGGATTGGTAAGAAGACCTTGAGTTGAGTGATCACTCTAGCATGTACTTTGCCCAGGTTGTGATGGAGTTTCTCTTGAACATTGACACATATATTGTCACATAGATCCACTTTTTATTGATCCGTGGATATGTCTTGTCGTCTCATAGATACACTGTGTATTTTTCATGGCTACGATTAGTTCATGTCATGGAAGTATAGATCCACATTGTATCTTGGGTGGCTATACCTTTTTGTTAATACAATTATGGATCCGCAGTGTATTTTATGGCGGCCATACCTTGCAAGTCTTTATCACTCAAGCATAGGTATGCATGCCTTGGGTTTTAAACATTTCATAATATTTTTTTGATGGTTGTGTGTAGCTTCTACTAGGTTCTCCGAGTCCACATCCTTGCTCGAAAAAAGTCTACAAAGTACTTCAGTCATCATGTCTTCTAACTTCGCACTTTGGGGGGAAATCTGTTACACATCAAAATTACTCATTTCAATGATGACCTATTGTTGTCATTACAAGCATTACAAGTGTCAAATTTTATCCATAAATGTTGCAAGTGTCACAGACATCATACAGTCATATTTCCTATGTCGTGTCTCGAACGACATCACAACGAAACTTCAAAGACACCCTCGAAGACTGGTTCAAGAAGGATAAATCACATGACAAAGAGTACAAAGATTTTACAATGGAAAAAACCACTCAAAAGTCATTTTTGAAGGCCAACGCTCCCCTACCCACTATTAAGGAGTGCCAAAAATCCATTCCCTCCTTTGGGGGAGCGATGCAACACTTTGTGCCCCACTCTGAGGGAGCATTGGGTTGTTTGAGGAAATGTTTTGTTGTTGAGTAAAATCAGGGAAAAATCCCCCTCATCTTTGGAGTTAGTTGGATTCGAATCTGAGGTCAAGGATGGATATTAGGGAGGATCCACAACTGATGGAAAAATATCCTCAACCTATCCCAAGAATCTCTAAGGTGGTTAGGCCTCTCCAAGCCTATATAAGGAGGCCTCTTCATGGTGAAAGAAGAGGATATTGAAGGCATCAAACTTATGATCTCATAAGGGAGATAATTAGTGAAGCATAGTAATTTTGTTTGTGGATCATTTGAGAAAGGGGTTGGACAAGGAGAGCTTGGTGAGGTTGATGCATCTATATCAAAGGTTTGTAAGTATTGCTATCAATTTCTCATTAATACATGTGCTTGGCCTGTTTCCTTCAAGATTGTGTATGCCTACATGAACTTGTCTTTAATGGATAGATCTAGTTTCAGACTAATCGTAGTAGAATATGAAGCATGTTTTGTCTTTGATTGGATTGAAGGACCCGTTGAAGATCTTGTGGATAAGATCTCAACTTGGAACTGGGAGAGGAAAAACATCGTAAAAAAGGTACATCTTCTTCCTCTTCTCTATATATTAGTTTAGCTAGGTTTAAAGGGATGTCAGTGACCAAAGTTAGCACCTTTCTTTCTTAATCTTAGAGATTTAGGGTTCAAGAGCGAATCCACCTGTCCACAAGGCTATTTTCTTGTAACACCTAGCCCCATCCCCCAGCACATACACTACACCATATGACCATTTCATAAAACCTTCAAATATATGTGTTGGCACACGAGAGTTTGTTAGGGGTTTTGTTTGGCACAGATTTTGTTTGAATGGAGTTAAGCCCTCGGTCTACATGGGTCATACGACACTCCATAAGACCACTTTACACATGACCATAACTAGCGCAGGAAAACTCCATATGAATTAACCCTGGTTCACATGCCATTCGACCATTCAAACCTTGGCATGCTTAGATAATTGTAATGTTTACCCCCAGAGTCTAGCCCCGCTCCTTAACATGACATGTGACCAACAATTGGAAAGGGTTAACATTATTCAATGGGTAGCTTTCCACATGCCCACCACTTGTCAGCACCACACTCATTCTTTTCAACAGGGGTCGGATTAGGCACTGGGACGTGGCCACATGCCCTGCATGTGACCAACAGCTCTGCCCAGGAGGGCGCTAATCCCGTTAACTATTCGACAAATTCCCCTAATTTGCAGAGTGTGTGTGGGTGCTAGGTTTTTTACCCAGGAACGCTGCGGGAGCCAGGTTGGTCATTCATAGGTGTGTTTTGGAGAGCACGTACAACAAGCTTGAAAGGGAAAACTTCCAGGAGGTGTAACTTCTTCGTTTTTTGGCCAAATCAGTTGCCTAAAAATTCCAGCTACGAGTTTTTGGACATTCTGGAGAAATTGGATCCATCTATATTGTATTCTGAACACTGTAAGATAAATTTTTAAGCATAATGAAAATGATCCAAGGGAAGTTGGACCGGGAGATGTAGCCCAAGAGAGGGGTGAACTCCTTTATCGTTTGTTTTCTTATGTGTTCATTATTGATGGTTTTGATATGTCTGATATGCTTCTCATGTTTAAGTAAAACTCATTGAATTTATGTGTTAGTAACTTGATCCAATTACCCAAGCACATACCTTTTTACACTTGCAATTTAAAGAGACAAGTCTTATTAGTTTTAAATATCTATTGGAAACAAATTCATTCCATTTTCAGATCGGTTGGTATCAAATCTTTGGTTTTTTGAAGGATTGATTGTTTGCAAGTTGTTTTTGTTTTTTGATGCTTACAAAGTTGAAGCTCACAAGAGGAGAAGGTCAACTTGCAGAGCCAATTTCTCAACTGTCAAGAAGGAGAACTATCAAATCACCTCAAGTTTCAAGGATACATTCACCAAGTATGGCTCATGAGGATATTCATGGAACTCTTCCTTCAGAGGAGGAAAATTTCAGAAAATATTTCCATGATATGACTGAGATGGTCAAAGTTTTGTTTGAAGAAAGAAATGAAAGATTGCAAGGTGAAATCTCCAACCCTCGGAAGGGAAATGGAGACAGTGGTGATAAAAATCCAAAGGGAAATGGGGGGAATGGTTATTCTCCACCTCCTTTACCTCCATCTTCCACCTCTTCCACCATTTCACAACCACCTCCAAATTATCCAAAAGAACATGGTAAAACTCTTCGACAAACTCCTTTACTAAAGCTTGATATTAAGTTTGAATTCCCAATGTACAATGGAGAGGTAAATGATGAGAAATTAGATAACTGTATTTGTCAGATTGAAGTGTATTGTAGGATACAAAGAATCACATATGATGAAACTAAGATTCAACTTGCTTATTTAAGATTGGATAGTGCAACACTCATTTGGTGGGAAGCCAAAACTCAAGAGGCAATGAAGAAACATGGTAAAGTTTTATCCTCTTGGAATGATTTCATTGTTGCAATTAAAAGGTAATTTTATCCATTAGCATACATGAAGAAAGCTATTATGGATTGGCAAAACTTTAGGCAAGCTAAAGGACAAGATTTGCAAAGCTTCACTCAAGAATTTAGGATCAGAGCTTTGGTTTTGGGTATAGATTTGTCTTCTTAAGAAACTTTACTCAAATACATTGGAGGTTTGCATAGCTACTTGAGGCATACAATACTTATGTTTAACCCTTCAAATCTAGATGAAGTATGTGTGCAAGCTACTCATTTAGAGGCAAGAGGAAGGAATGAACCTGAAGAGGGAAGAAAGAAGTATTTTAATGCAAACAAGGGAAAGAGGAATTTTGAATGAAATGGAAAGAAAAATGCTTTAGTCAAGAAAGAGAGAGATAAACTCTCTTGTAAACATTGTTCAAAGTATGGCCATGATGAAGACGATTGTTGGAAACTTCATCCTGAAAAGAGACCCAAAAGGTTCAACAACAAATAGAAACCAAACATTGATGTAACTGTACAACAAGATTTAGGATCTTATTCGGGAGATGAAACAAAAATCACAGCCATGGGTTTACAAGGTAAGAATTATATTTATAGCACTAGTTCAAATTATTCCATCACTAAAACTCAACATGAAAAAGAAAGGATAGAGCTTTTCCACATAAGGGTAATTTCAAAACATACCAACATAGATACTCGCTTTGATATGGGATCACAAGAAAACCTTATTTCTAAAGACATTGTCAAGAAAATAGATTTGGAAATTACTCCTCATCCTAAACCATACCCTTTAGGTTGGATATGTGACAAGGTGTAAACTTAGATTTTCCATCACTGCAAACTATATAGATGAGGTAGAGCTTGATGTAATTCCATTGGATATTTGTGGTATTGTGTTGGGAAGCCCATACTTATATGATAGGAGAGACATATTTCATCGTCATGAGAACAAGTATCATTTGTTTAAAAATGGAGTTGAGTACATTGTTAGAGAACATACAAAGAAGATGAATTTTTCATTTAGAAATGTTGGACAAAAGAAGAGACTAGTCAATGCTAGTAAGAACCTTGTACTTTTGATGATTAAACACAAAACAAATGATGAAGAAGAAGTTCTGAAAGGATGTGATGCAAAGTTACAATCTTATTTGTATGAGGTTGTTAATGAAAATGTTGAGATGTTACAGGAACCAAGGGGATTACCTCCTAAAAGGGGTATCCAACATGAGATTATTTTGCAACAAGGAGGTCCTCTTCCAAACATTGACATGTGCATGTCATTCATGGAGAATGTTGAAATCAGAAAACAAGCCCAAGAGTTGTGTGACAAAGGGGTCATCAAACCAAGCACTTTTCCATGCAGGTCACCAATTGGTTTGGTACCAGAGAAAGATTGTATATGTCGAATCTGGGTATATTTCAGAACCTTGAACAAGAATACATATATGATTGTTGAAAGATACATATGGAAGAAAGATTTGAAAGCAAAGAAAGCTCCATTTCATGCCTTGGAAAGCTATGTTTTCCACTTGGTGATAAGGTATAAGAAAGAATTTTATGAAAAATTTGTTGATATGCTTACTAGGCCTATTCTTAGTGCTTTAGTTATTTTCAAGCATAATCCTATCATGCATCAGAGCTATTTGGAACAATATGCTTTAGATGTTGATGAAAAAAAATGTTTATGCAACTTTATGCCGTACTAACCAAGTTGAGGAATTGGATTCCTATGTGCATGGTAAAATTTTGTATTTTGGAAAACTATGTTTTTCACAGGGTGAAAGAGTCAACATGATAAGGGAAGCACATTCTTCTTTTGTTGTTGGACATTTTGGTGTGGGCAAGACAGTGGATAGTTTGCAAAGAAAGAATCCTAAGTTTTGGGATGAGCACCTACACTACTTTGAACCTACTTATAACTAGTCCAAGAAGTTCATTGAACCAGTTCAATTTGTGCATCAAACCATTCAAGAACAGTTGAGAAAGAGACAAGCCAAGTACAAGGCAATGCATGACAAGTTCTGTATTGGTCTGAAAGACACCAATCCAAGAAAGGATGGATGGATTGAGATTGGAAGGGTGAGGTAAATGTACCCTCATCTTCATATTGACTAAAATTAGTCTTAATGAGGTCCAAAATATTCCCAATGGGGAGGTGTGATCCAAGGGATCAATTTTTGCGCAAAAATAAAAGTGCTCAGAATCGCTTCAAAACAGACATGTCCGTAGGCCTTGTCATCACGAACCCAACGCAAATTGAATGAGATTAAACAGACTTTGTATGAGAAATATATCACATTTTGTTCATTTTTCCAAACAAACAAAATTTTGTTGACTGTACAATCTGTACAGTGCTAACATGGCAGCTGACCATACAGTCTGTATGACCATATAGTGACGTGGAAGATGCGTTGAGATGCTAACTGGGAAGACATTGGCAAAAATGTGGACAAATCATATTATGACACGCGTTATCTTGAGGGAAAATGTTATGCTGCCACATGACCATTCAAACCTTGGCGCTCATGAATATTTGAATTTTTAGCCCCCCCGGTCTAGCCCCGGTCCTTACCATGACGTGCGACCAATAGTTGTTAGGGGTTAAAACTATTCAACAGGAATATTTCCACGCGCCCACCACTTGTCATCAACACACTCATTCTTTGCAACGGGGGCTGGATTAGGTGTTGGGACGTGGGAACATGCCCCCCATGCAACCAACACCTCCACCCAAGGGGGCACTAATCTTATTAATTGTTCGATAGATTGCCTCGATTTGCAGAGTGCGTGTGGGTGTTGGGTTTTTCAACTAGGAACGCTGCGGGAGCCAGGTTGGTCATTCACATGTGCATTTTGGCTAGCAGGTACAACAAGCTTGAAGGGGAAAACTTCTAGGAAGTGTAACTTCTTCATTTTTTAGCCAAATCAGGTATAAAAAAAGCTCAGCTAGGGGTTTTTGGACATTCTGAAGCCATTGAAGCCATCTATTTTGTATTATGAGCACTGTAAGAGAACTTTTTAATCATAATAAAAATGATACAAGAGAAGATGGACTAGGAGATGTAGCCCAAGAGAGGGGTGAAATCCTTTATCATTTGTTATGTTATGTGTTCATTATTGATGGTTTTTATATGTCTGATATGTTTCTCATGTTTAATTAAAACCCATTGAATTTATGTGTTAGTGACTTGATCCAAATACCCAAACACATACCTTTTTACACTTGCAATTTAAAGAGACAAGTCTTCTTCATTTTAAAGATCTATTGGAAACAAATTCATTCCATTTTCAGATCACTCTTTCTTTGGGGAAAATGGTTTAGGGTGAAGCCTAACCATTCCAAGGAATAGAGAGGTAGACACAACAACATGGATAGGTGATGAAGTAGTGAGGCAAAGGAAGTATAGACATGCAGTTCTTGGTGTAAATATTCGCTAACTTTTCTATGAGGTGGACAGTGGAGTCAAGTTGTCTTTGATCACTTTGTTTTTGGGTGACTTCATAGTGTATCAAGGTGAGGGGTGAAATTTCCTTGGTTTGATATTGTTGTGCAGATGGGATAGATTACAGAAGGAAGTCAGAGTACAGGCGTTCCAGTAGGTTCGAAGTGCAACACTTAGAAATTATGAAGGATCTCCTTGATGAAGGTCAGATTATGGCAGTAATAATGAGGCAATGGTGGACACTTTCCTTAGTCTTTGGAGTTGGAAGGACTGACAGAGAAGTATATAGAAAAGACTAAGTTTAGGCATGATGAAGTGCACTCCCATGAGTTGGGTGCAAGATTGGAATAGCTACCCAATCAGTCCCAAGCATGGGGAAATTTAGTGTGCATAGAAATGGCAGAGTTGGTTGAAGTATGGGAAAAACAACAAGATCACTTGATTTCAACACTTAGGTGGAATTTTGAAATGAAGTGGGCAGTCGTCAGTTGTAGCAAGTAACGAAATTAGTAGCAGAACCGAACAATAGCAAGGAAACAACATCACAACAAGATAAGTGCAACAAATTTGGGTGACTTTCATCCTTGGAGTTGGGGTTTCCAGTTGGCATGAAACTTTGGGTTTCCAACAGACTTAGTTGCTATGGGGGAATAAGTCCGAGCAGAGACTTGGAGATCACAAATTTTGTGGATTTTTTTGGGCACGTCAACAACTTGATGTGGGGGAGGATGTAAGGTATTTAGCTAAAAGGGTGTGGAGACCCTCACCCAATTCCTCAAGGAGACAAAAATTGGGGTTGCTACAACATCCAAGTGTTACACTAGTTGTGAAAGTGGGTGCTTTGGGCATACAAAATCACCAAGGGGCTTTCCCAAGTATGAAGTGACCAAGAGAAGGGGCACACCAAAGAGGTTGGGGCGCATCGACATGATGAACACACCAAGGATGGGGCACATCATTCCCAAGGGACACATCGATTGATGGGTGCACATGTTCATTTGGATGATCGGTTCTATAAAGGGGTGCTCTAATTCGTTTGGGCGTGATGGTTTACGAAGGGGAACGATACACCCAAATGACACAATGGTTCGCAATGGTGATATTTGGAGTCGATATAATAGAACAAGGGTGCACAACTGAGGAAGGAAGATTTGAACAACAAGGAGAGAAAGAATATCTCTACAATTCTAAGGTATAATTAGACAAAGAGGGGTGAGCTCCCTCAAGGAGCCAAGTCGATTCACATGGGAGGACTTGTGCTCCCTTGAGGTGATTCTATTGGAAAATTTGGCGTGATCTTATTTTGGGACGAGTTTGGGAGGAGCCTTGTTGCAGGTATGCATGAGGCATGCTAGGACATAATTGTAGGTTTGTGCAAAGTCTTGCAGCATACAAGAGACGATGAGTCTATGGTGGATGCATGTTTTAGCTGCTTTGCAGAATATGCGAAAGATTTTATGACGGATGATTTTTGGTGTGCCGAATATGTGTATGAGTGTCTTGGTGAGGTGAGGTAAGTTGTGTGACTCTTCCTAAGTTGTAAATCGAGCCGATAATGCTCATATTGTAACGGTTTTGAAATTATAAAACTTAGTTGGGTGTTAAGCATGGTTTTTGTCTATTTTCACTATATTTGTGTTTCTCTTGTTTGTTTCTCAAGTGTGCTCTTCGTTTCATGGATTTATGCTTATATATGACTAATTGTTTATTTTTTAATAATTTTATAAGTATATAATAGTTTGACTAAAGTAGGAGTGTGACTTATCGATATCCTAGAACAAAGTATGAGTATGCTCTAGGTGAAGAGGTGTAGTTCAGATGAAGTATCATTGGTGTTTCCAAGTAGCCAAGTGAGAAACGACGCAGTGCCACACACCCTTGAGATGTGCACGATTGCAATATTCGACTAGGCACACTGTGGGGATGTGACAATACATCTTTATTCATAAATTATT
>JASDQU011440947.1:2942-21482 GCA_032191745.1 Picea mariana | reverse complement strand
AATAATGTCAAAATATTAATAAAGTTATAATAACATCAATTCTCAATGATTTTCAAAATCAAATAATTCTATAAAAGGGTTGTTATTAGTTCTTTTTATGATTTGTTGTTATGATAATTCCATAAAAAGATATTTAATATGGTAATTTGATCCAAATGTGGTAGCATGATCACTTATCATCTATATGGTTTTCTTACATTCAAAATAAAACTATTAGTGCAATTATTCAAGTAGTAAGAACATAAAACTAAGAACATAAAATTAAGATAAAAATAATAATTAAGCACTAAGAACATAAAACTAAGATAAGCTAAATATGCAAGACAAAATCCTACATGAAAAATTTAAAATATAAATTATCTCCTTAATCTATGTAAATTGTAAGTGATTAATATATTTAAAAAGTGGAAACATGTTGTTAAATTTAGATATAGTATCAAACTATACAAATTTGTAGGATAAGCTTCTTTTTTTTTGGCTTCAAGTGTGATTTTTGAGGATTGGGTGCAAAGAAAAATGATGCAATATTTTTTTTTATTGGAGCTTATAATTAAAAAACAAAGAAATTAAAAAGTCAAATGATTACTATTTGAGGGTAGATAATTTATAAATTATTTACTTCATTAACAAAAAAATTGTAAAGAAGCCATTCTATAGGCAACATGGTTATAATAATTATTGACAATGCATGTGTCTATTGATCATTGATTGGAAATCAATTTATCAATAAGTTTTTTGCAAATAAGATAATCACTAACAAGATATCTATGGAGAATGTGAGTGTTACAAAATGTTCAATGACAATATAGTGATTGATAAGGGAGTACATATTGTTAAGGAAGTGGTTGTTTACAAGGAATAAAGGAAAAATATTTTTTATGGGTGAATCAAAGTAAAATGATGGAATTTGACTGAACTTCAATGAGGTGGTAACATGGTTGAAGAAACAATTGATTTTAGTTATTCAAAGCATGTGTATATATCAATATACCATGATAGGAACTAGGTTTTTTAGCCTCTAAGTGCATTGTTAGTATGAAATATGAATATAGGATTTTGCCTTGAAGACAACAAGAGTCTTAAAAGAGAGAAGGAGGGAGCATACATGACTCTAAATCTTCTATAATGAGAACTTACTTTTTTTTTTTTTTGACCAAGTTAATATAATTCCAATAGATATAGTTTGGTTGAGTGTTCTATTTGTTTTGGCTATGAAAAATCATTTATTCTCTTCCATATATTGTTCAATTTGAGAATGTGTAGTATGTATTTTAGTTGAATTATTTTTTGCATGAAAGTGAGAGAATCTTTAGTGTGAAACATAATTACATCATAAGTGATATTTCTAAATAAAGTTATCAAAGAAGGAAATGAATCGAATAAGTGGGTAGCGACCAAAAGAATTTTGTGAAAGAATTGTCGAAGAAAAATGAATTGTGTTTGAAAAAGAAAAAAAAAATGTATGTCACTAATAATAACTCATGTGAGAAGACAACAAATAATATATTTAAATGTCAATGATGGCATAGCAAAAATTGAAGGTAATGTCTACAAGGTTAGACACAATGAAAACTAGCTAACAAAAAGGAGTTGTAGCAAAAATCAACCACGAGTGATGAAGACAGGGAATATGAATCCACTCAAGAAAAGTTAGAGGGAAATGTTGCAATCAAAGAAAAGATGAGAAGAGCCATTATAAGTTTGGGAGGAAGACCAAGATTGGAGAGGATGAGAAAGTCCATCATAAGTTTGGGAAGAAGACCAAGATTGGATACTCTAGCACTGAGGGGAGTTCATTAATTGAATTAAATAAATAGAAAAGTACTTTGATTTTAACCATTTTGAATATTCAAAAATAATGAAAAATGTGAAAATACATGCATCCTTTTAATAGAACAATTTGCTTATAAAATTCACTTAATAAAAATTGTTTAAAACAAGTATATTAATGTACGGATAAAAATTACCTTATTCTAAAATTTTCTTACATATTAGTATTTTTGTGACTTACTCTAATGTAAAATAATTTATAATTATTGTAATCTTTTATAAAAGTTTTATCATTTGATACTTAAAAAAATTGTAACGTACTCTAATGGTAAAATAATTTATAATTATTATAATATTTTATAAAAGTTTTGTCATTTTACTTAAAATTGTTGTTTCCATATATTTCTGACTATGCTATTATGTTATAAAAGGAAAATTAAAAAATTAAATATAAAACTAAATGTTGTAGAAATTCAAATAATGATTCGTGATTAGTTGCAGTTCCATAGGGAAATAAATATTATTAAAATATATATATAATGGTGGCCAAATTAAAGGTGGAATCTTTTCTCGTAAATTATTCATGAATTTGCTGAGAGGTTGACAAAATTGAAGTAATCGGATACGTCAATAAAGAGTATATAGGAATCTCAAATTTATATGCGATGTCTTGTTTTTATGCCCAATTTTCGTAGCAATAGAACTATTGCATCATTAAATATAAGGAGTAGAACATGCCAAAGCCAGGATTGATTTAACTGATTACAAAATAATATGATACTTTTATTTAAATATTCGTTGGCAGATGGGATTTAAGATGGAAGCCACACTGAAATTTCTCTTATAGATAGAATGGATTGCCTTGCTTACTTGCAGGTTAAGGAATTACACATTTTTGTTTATTTTAATTAAGTTTAGCCAAACCGTTGTTCGAGGAATTTGATTGATTATATTATGTGTTCATCTCGTTTTCAATGAACATAATCTGACAACAACCTTTTTGTAAGCCACTGTTTTTAAAGAAAACAAAGTAGCCATTTGTCAATTTTGGAGGCGACTGTACTGACTTTTGTGGTGTTAATTAAATGTGCAAGAATATCAATGACGTAGTCAAGGATAAACATGAATGCAATATCGTTTCGGTCCCTCTAAGTGCGAGCCCATTTGCACACTGTGCAATACATTGTATTATATTTTTATCGATATATTCCTGCATGAATAGAGAAATTGATTTGCTTATAAAAATCAAAATCAAAAGCAACGTGATTTTCATTTAATGAATCAAAGGGTATGCCTTAAAATTAGATAGATATCATTAACAAATATGGTCTTCCCCTCGACCTGCTAATTTTCTGATTTTCCTTCTTCTTTGACGAATTGGTCCATCTTCTGAATAAAATAAAATGTGAAAACGATCGGCTGACGGGATTACGTGCAGCCTAATTTTCTTCATTTCAAATTAGATTTTAAATTCGTCAACAATGAAAGTCTCGCCAATCTGATAATATGGATAAGTCCTGGGAAAGATCGGGCTCAGTCGGAGCGATCCTTGTCAATTGTGTGAACAAGCTAATCTAATCATTTTTGTAGTATACAGCTGGATTGTCTATGTTTCTCCCCTTTTCAGTTATACGGCTCACTCAAGAATATAGGCATATTCCTTAGCAAGACATATTACTTACAATTCATAGAAAGAGGTATAGCAATAATTCTTAGTCTTAGATACCTATTTTAGAAACCCTCCTATAGTGTTTCATTCTCCACATGGATGTTCCACCTCAGGAATTGTGCTCATTTTTTACTCAACAATCTCCCTTCAGGGGCTTCCGCAACACACCTGACAAGAAGTTTCAGAGCCTTGTAGTCACAACTCAGCCTCTAGCAACCAACCTACAGTCCCTCATTCCCCACATTCTTCATTCCCCACATTCCTGTCCCACCCTAGGAAGTGTGACAGTCTCTTCTCAACAGTCCCTCATCTAACCCTCTTCCCTTTTGGGGTTTCAACAATAGGTTGGAAAGGGAGTCTCAGTGCCATGTAGTTGTAGCTTAACACCTTAGGAATTAATTCCAATCATTTCTATCACCTCAAGTGAATGTTCATAGGCTTCACAACCCATTTCCTCAACACAACAAATCTCTCACCTAGAGAGAAATGCCTACGGGCATGACAACCCGCTTCTTCAACCATGGGCCTAACAACCCAACTCTTTGACCTACAACAAAATCAGGTACCAGTATAGATGGTAGCATGGATGAGTGAAAAATGGTAAGAATCATCAATGAATAATAGCTAGAAGATGGGGAATTACATTATATCCCTATATATATGTAGTGTCCTTTAAGACACATGGAGCCCAAATGACTCCCTTTTCCCACTTGTAATTTGTTCCCTTCCTCAGCAAATTAGGATAACATAGAGTTATATCCATACTTTAGACTTTAAGATTAATAAAATAATATTGTTTTGAGATTAATCCCTCAAGCTTAGCCCCTTCTTAGACTCTTAGCTTCCTTTCCCATCCTAGTGGAGTTTATACCCCCACCTTTTTTGTGTGGAAGGTTGGCAATAGTAATGTCCTTTATTAAAATATGAGTGTTTATATATTACAATAATAGACACACTAGCCTTTTAGCTAATCTAGTCTCTCGAGCCTAATTGTCACATAGGTACTTTATCCTATAATATCCTATCTCACCAGCCTATACAACATATGTACAATTACAACTAGGGATCAACTTGGAGGATTACATTACCCTCCCCCTTATTTATGCACTATCCTTAGTGCATTATATATACAATGTACATTTCAAATTTATTCAAAAAGCTCCAAGCCTTTGTTATTGAAGCTTGTTTTCCTCCTGTTTTTTTTCTTTTCAAGAATCATATTCATGTCTTTATTCTGCAGCTGGAAGTCATTTTCTCTATTCTATAGAGTTGCTTCATGCAAGAATTCAACTCAGCGTTCCATTTGAGAGAGCCTCGTGATTATAGCTACCATGCCATAAGCATCCTTGAGTTGCCTCTTCCTTGCTCCACTCACCCTTTAAGGCTCAGGTATCCCTTCATGGCTTCACAATCCCTCAACGATCCATATTTCCAAGTCTTTCACACACAAGGAGAGCGCCAAATCATTACCAGAACCCCACCAAGGTTCTACATTTATAGGGCTTTCGTGTCTCCAACAGTTGTTGTTCTTTCCAAGCCTTCCAACCTTAATAAATATTATATGATATGTATCACACACATACATTCACTATGAGACAATTTTATAAAAAAACCATCTTGAAAATTTAAATTTATTTCATAAGAAAATTCAATTTTTTTCAAAATATGAAATTTTGTCTCCTAATCTCTTTCATGTTGCATAGTAGGCATCGATATTTATGATGGCTCTCTATAGCACCATACTTGAGAACATTTTTCTACAATGCTTCCATCTTGCATTCAACCAACAAATCATTAGTGTTTCCTCTGCAATATACTTTCATTGCAATATGTACAAAAGCTTACAAAGTGATCTTAGAATTGTATACACTTAAAAATTCAATCATATCTATCAAGCAATTATTAAATAGAATGAAATTATCATTCTCTCCATATGAATTTTTAGCTATTAGGATTTTCATTCTTGCAACATCATTTTTTCAACAATTATACTTTTTCAATAGAAATTTCTTGTAGTCAATGCTCATGTGACTACTTGACTTGCAACTTTCTTGTTGCAATGTCTAATAGCACCTTAAATGTTCTCAACTCTATGACTTAGTATCTGTTAGCATACTCATTTCGGTTTGATAACATATATGCATGCATTAAAAAAAATGCATTCAAGCATAACAATTTTATCATTCATAAGTGCAACTCTACCACTTACACATTTTCATAACTTATTCATGCATATTGTTCAATGAACTCTTGTATTGGCTTCAAAATTATCTATATGTAAGTCATGTATCTCACCATTGGTAATGGTAAAGTATGGTCAATACCTCAACACATTCTCCATACACTTCTATTTCTTGCTCAACTATTTGGATGCCTTCCTTTTTTACTTGAACACTACACCAAGAATATAATTTTGTGGTGTTGATTAGTGTTAGCAAAAGGGTTGTAGTCCAAACATTATTTAATAGTAATATGTTTTCCTTTGATACTTTTGTGGCACTAAATCCTTTCTATAACCAACCATGTCTTGGTGGCATACATAACTAGATTTTTCGGAATCCATTCTTATAATAGGGTCATACCCTTATTTCTTTGATATTTATCTCATAACCAAATTAACATGACATGCTATAATGTCATTGTATTCATTCAAAAACTAATAATATTTGATAATTATTATAGGCCCCTCCATCCTTTACCACACCTAGTGGTATCTTATTCCCATTAATGCATTCAAATAATACAATAATGTGATCAAATAAACTCTCATTGAGGAAATTCTTACCAAAATTTCATTTATCGATTATGCAATAAAATTACATAAAACTGATACAGCTTCCATTAAATAAATATAATGCTACCTAGCTAGTTGATAACAATAGAATCTCCCAAGCCTATGTTATAAGCAAGCTGGTAATCTACACTTCAACTTTTTGTTGCTTCCTAAACTATATGCAACAATATTATTGGTAACACTTTCATCCATGAAATAATTATCTCTTTCCTGGCACAACAACCATCATTAAAAACTTTATAATCATATATATATAACAATAAACTACTCCTGGTAATCATCATGTTATACATATATGAACAAATCTACATTTTTTACAACATATCTATATGCACTATTATTGCATCATTAGCATGCTCGTGAATGTATATGCATTCCATTTTCATGTACTATGTATGGTTGTCCAGCAAGCCATAACATAATTGTTGCTACAGTAATTGCAACAACTTCTTTCTTCTTATACCACTTTTCTTTGTTGTTCCTAGAAGACCTCAATTCTTCCTAGATTCATGTATCGTTTTGCTCTCTTACTGAGCACTTTCCATATAAACCTCTTTCGATTAGTTTTATATTTTCAGCCTTATAATATGTTGATATTAAATTTATCCTTAATTATTTCCTAGATCCATCTGACCAAACACATGCTTGACCAAATTACATTTCGATCCATGCTGTCATATTGAATTTATATCTTCAACTTCTATTTACTCTTATAGACCAAACTTGTTCACCCTTCCCTTGATTGAACATATCATCCCTTGTAGTGCCTTGCACCAATCTCTTCTCTTTTCCTATTCAATTTTATTTCAACTTGACTTGCATAGTCAATTTTTAGCATATTGCAATGATACCCACTTTCTTCATTCCGAGCCTCATAGAGATTGATTACATTTTTCATTGATAGTTCAAACCCCTGGAATGTTTCCCCATGGTTCTTTTCCTCTTGAGATGGATTTGTTTTAGATACCATCTCTTTTTCATTCTATACCAGACATAGAATTATTATTTTCTTCATGGTTCCTCATTAATATCCCTTTAGGAAATCACTTTCATGCCTTGTTCTCTTTGAATTTTCTTCCCAATGTACCTTGGCAATGAACTCAATACCTTTGGAATGCACTCAACATTCCTCTTCAGTGTTGTCACAGTTCTTGAGTGCCACTATAGATTCAAATAACTTATAATCCACTTAGTGGTACCCATTTCCCACTAGCCTTCAGTTATTCCTGAGCTTATCCAATTCTGGAATGCTCTTATATTTATGTAATGTCTTCCCCATAAGTATGGTTACATGCCTCTAGAATCAATCAGTACATAGTGTATTGATTTATACATCAGCTGGTATTTTTTTTTTATGATACATGGTCATCATTATTTCACCCCTAAAGTTCTAACATTCACACCATGCTTCCATTGCACTACCCTGATAAAACAAAATAATGGACGTACTACCTCCAAAACTGTATGGATGTTCCTTGGAAATGTTTCCTTTATCTCCAAGTATACTCTCTATCTTTCTTTATCATAGTAATAACATCTTGACATATAAATCTTTTCAGAAAAATTGTCCCCACCATGTACTATTTTATCCATACCTTGACACCCCTTATAGTGAATAGATCTTCACTACTTCAACTAGTAAATATTTCCCTCTTGTTCCCTGATTCTATTGATGAGAATCAATGGATTTCTTGTAGTAATTGTCTTCACACAAAATTTTTCTCTTATTGGATTCTCAAGCCTTCATGGCTACACCTAGACTTATATCTCAACATTCTTCATTTTTGTTTCTTGATCATCCTGTGAGAGATTCTTGTCATAACACTCTTTCCTTGAGTACCTCTACTTATCTGTAACCAAATTTCAATCCTCTCACCTATTATGAAAACTATATCTCCACACTTCCATGGTCACAACTCATTCATACCCATTACTCATGATTTTTCATGAAACATAGATGATCTCTCTTTTACTCAACATCCTCAATTGGTATGCATATTTTTCATGTTCAAGTCCTTTCCCAAAACATGGTTCCATTGAAAGTCTTCTATATTACTCACTAAGTATAGACATCTCCAGCTGGTATCATCCTCAAGAAATCATTCCATATTTTGAAGAGCTTACTCTGCATTGTTCCTCATGCCTAAAGATACCAATTTGTTAAAGACAATTGCTATGATTTATCATCAACCTTAATCATACACAAGTTTTCCCCTTTATGGTCACCATAAATATTATTTCTAAATTAGTGTGAATTTTGTTGCTTATCTCACAATTTTGGTTGATTACATGGACTCTTGAGTACAATACCTTTCGAATGACTACTTTCTTGATCAATTTCAATTTTTTTGGGCAAAGAGTTATAGTCATTTGAATATTACCCATTAATTCCTTCTACTCACCCCTCATTCAGGTGAAAGTCTTAACTATGCATAGGCATCATGGCACATGCCCATTTGGCTTTTTGGCAGGACCCACTTGGGTTCCTTCATAAACATATTCTAGACACTATGGCAAATTTCCACCCCCATCTGATCTCTGAGATGAAAATTATGGTGGCAAAATAGTGAAGGAATATTCATTGGCACGTGCAACATAGTAGCAACACTCAAAAACCGTTGATCATTTCTTGATTAGATCTCCACCGTTGATCTTTCTCAATGGATTCATCATGGATCTAAGTCATATATCTTCTTCATACCTTCCATGAACCCGCTACCAACACTTAGCTTATTTTTCCTTCGTAGACCCACATACTCACGGAATCATGGACTAATATTATTGTAACCTTCCTTTCATAAGTTCGTTCATCCAAGAAGTCTCAAAACTTAACCGCTTTTCCATCTACACGGACAGGCAGGCTCATAATTTTGCATCCTTATTTTCATAATTCCATTCAAGAAGTCCCAACACTTACCCATTTTCCATCTTCACGGACTCACAGAATCATAATATTGTATCATTCTTTTCATAAGTTTGTCCGAGAAGTCTCAAAACTTATCCATTTTTCCACTTCTTACCATGGTTTTGTGGGATTGACACTTAGACAAATTTCCAAGATCTTACCACAGTTTCGTGGGACTGATAGTTGATATTACACATGGATTTGTTGGGTATGTGTTATATTATTTGCACGAGTAGCAGTGTATCAACGTATGTATCAGGCGTGCAGGGGTTCAGGGGCAGCACCCCCAGAATTTTTTTTTCTGCATCGGGACCGCATTATATTTAGGTGGTTTTTTGAAACATGGTTTATTTATTGATGGTTTTATAATTATGGTTAAGGAATTAGGGTTTTGGACTAATCCAAGTCATTGGATTAGGGTTTTGGATGTCATGGGCTCCTATATGTATTTTGTATTGTAAACATTGTAACATCATGAATAATATAGAATATGTTGGTTTTCCCAGTTTGGGTTTCCAGGGGAAAAATCTTTGTGTAATGTTTGTATTTTCCATTGTATATTTTCTATTATTTTCTGAATATATGTTTGCAGTAGATATTGTACAAAGTTAGAATTTACAGGCTCCACATCACCTTCCAACTGTCATCATGTCCAACATGTAGCTGCCACCGTGGAAACAAAGGTCTTTATTCTACCACTCTAGTTTGCACGTAGCCTCCACATCATGCCAACATCATCGTACAGAAAAATACCCAAATTTTTATAATTTTATTAGGTTCGATTTTTACTAAAAATGCCCAAAATTGCTCAATTTCAAAATTTCTCATAGTTACCCAAGAATGCCCAAATTCCTAATTTCTTTTCTTCTTCCATTAAATGTTGTAATTAAGCTTCATATGGAAAAATTCTACCCTATGAAAACCAATTCATCATCCGCATACAAATTTTATCATATTTCCCATCTAATTCTCCATAATTCAATTGTAGTACTTGGGGCTTTTCCCAATTTTGCTCAATTTCCACCATGGCTGCTCTACAACCATGAAATTTGTTCAATTTCACTTGAATAAACATCAAATCAACCTATGAAGAAACCAATTACTTGCATACATAGTTGGTCGACATTCCTGGCAAGATTTTTTCTTCAATTCCTTCATGAATCGAGAAATTTTATTAAACCAATTTCGCTAAATCTTCCATGGCCTTACTATAACTTCATATTTGACCCATTATAGGTCTGAATTTTCCTAGACATGGATTATAACTTGAGAATATCTAATCCCTGGACCAAATTTCTCAAATTCCCCATTAATTTAACAACATAAATTGGGTCTTTTGCCAAATTTCACCCAACTCCTTCTGATTTCTTCCATGGATGCAATGTAACTTGAAATTTGACTATATACAAACCCAATTTTTTCCAATTTAAAGATCGAAAATGATTATTTCTCACTCCCGAGTTCAAATATTTCAATTCCCTATGAAATTTTCCCAATTTCATAGGAACACTTTTAGCATACAAGTTGCATACATCCTCCGCAACTGAATTTCTACAATTTCATCTCTACGCTACGTCATTTGGGTCCATGCAGGATCAACATTGAAAATTGGCATTTTGATACCACTTTGTAATGCACCCATTACCAACAACTCAACAAAATTGTTCTGATACCACTTTGTAACGTAACCAACCACCCATGTTGGGCCACGCCAAGAAAAAATCTCTCTTTTACCAATCTGATACCATTAAATATACTGAAATGTTCTGCATATGAACAGAGTTAAGAAGAAGAATAAAAACATACAACAATAATAGTTTATACATATATACAATAGAAATTACATAACAAAACATCATAATTCATGACATAGCATTTGCAAAAATACATAAAGACACTTATCTTTAGTGAATTAAACACCAACTATGTGCATACCTTCCACATTCCTCCAAACCATAGACCACACTTCTCATAATATCAGCAGTGGGTCACCCTCGAGCTAGAGATAAACTCTACCTAGGAAAAATAAGTTCTATGCTAGTCTAAAGTCTAACAAACAACAAAAATTATCAAACTCATATGCCTACCTTAGAAAAAATATACAGTCTCTCATTCCCCACATGCTTGTCTCATCCCAGGAAGTATGCCCCTCCTCTGCTAAATAGTCCCTCGGGTGCCCCACTTCCCTTTGGAGCCTTCAACAATAGTTCGAAAAGGAAGTCTCGGGAGTCAGATCCATGTAGCCACAACTCAACATATAGAAAACAACGTACAATACCTCATCCCCCACATTCTTGTTCCACCCCAAAAAGAGTGCCCCTTCTCTTCTCAACAGTCCCTCAGCTGCACCAATTCCCTTCTGTGGCTTCAGCAATAGGCCAAATAGGGAGTCTCAGAGCCTTGTAGCTACCTCTTGGAACCTTGGAAATTAATTCCCAACAGTTCTCTCACTTCAAGTGAATGCTCATGGGGCTCACAACCCACTTCCTCAACACAACAAATATCTCACATTGGTAGAAATGCCTATGGGCTTGACAACCCGCTTCTTCAACCATGGGCCTAACAAATCGACTCTTCGACCTACAACATAATCATTTACTAGTACGGATGGTAGCATGCATGAGTGAAAAAGGGTAAGAATCATTAATGAATAATAGCCAGAAGATGGGGAATTACACTATATCCCCAAATATATATATATATATATATATATATATATATATATATATGCATGTGTCATTTAATACACATGGCACCCTAGGGACTCCCTTTTCCCACTTGTCATTTATTCCCTTCCCCGAGGAACTTAGGATAACATAGAGTTATATCCATACTTTAGAATTTAGGAATAATAAAATAACATTCCTTTGGGATTAATCCCTCGAGCTTAGCCCCTTCTTAGACCCTTATCCCCATTTCCCATCCTAGTGGATTTTATCCCCCCATATATTTTGTGTGGAAGGTTGGAAATAGTGATGTACTTTATTAAAATATGAGTGTTTAAATATTACAATAATAGGCAAGCTGGCCTTTTAGCCAATCTAGGATATCCATCCTAATAATCACATAGGTACTCTACCCTATAATATCCTAGCTCACCAGCCTATACAACATATCTACAATTACAACTCGGGATCAACCTAGGGTATTACAGGATTGAATTTGGTGATATTTTTTCTCCCATTCAAAAATTTACTTCCAATAGATTTCCATTGTCTCTTGTTGTAACATTTGATCTTGAGGTAGAGAAGATGGATTTTTAAAAAGTGTTCCTACATGGAGACCTATAAGAATAAATCTACATGAAACAACCTAAAGGATTTACAATAAAGGGTAAGAAGGAGTTGGTCTGTAAGCTAAGGTAGTACCTTTATGGTGTAAACACATTTCTTAGGATGTCATATCAGAGAAAATAAAACTTGAAATCTTTAGCGAGAGTGGTGTGATATTGATGGGAGCCATGGAGAGAGAGAGAGACAAGGAATATGATTAAGTATCAAGAAACAGAATTCAAGGGAAGCAAAGAAAATCCATAGATAATTATCTTGCGTGATGGCACTAGTCTTAGAGATGATAGAGTCAATATTTTTCCAGGAGGCATGGAAGTGTTTCTAGATGATGATCCATAATGACTTGGTGCATACTTGGGGTTTGGATTTTATTTTCACCGATGCATGGGAGGCATGAATTTAGGCAATGGAAAGGAAAGAGGATGGTGATATAAGTGTCAAGATAACAACAATGAAAAAATTTGTTATGGAGTTGAAAATATTTATTGCATGTAAATGAGAATATGACTGTAAGACCTAGTTAGGCATGCATACCCATGGTAACTTACTGATAAAGTATACAAGTAGATCTAAGTGATAGGGAGGAGCATGTGGGATTCTCGAATACCCTTGTTATAAAATTTGAGGAGGGGCTAGGGCTTGGAGGTGGGAAATGAAGACTCACTTGGCTAGTTTGGATAGATTTGGTCAAGGGAAGCCCTGAGTCAAGTTTAAAGGGGGTAATTTTAGGTTAAACTTGACTCAAAGTTGTTAGGTCAACAATTGTGGTTTCAATCACATGGTTATGATGAATCATGGTTTTAGAGCCCATGGATTACATGTTATGAATGCCTTTAAAAGGATTTTGATACTCTGTTGTAATGTGTCAATAATTGAGCAGTGAAGTTTTACTTGGTCGGGGCCACAAGGCTAGTTTCCCTGGCTAGATTTGGTCAAGGAACTAATAGATCTATTAGTTGGATTTTCTCGGTCTGGGTTTTCCAGGAAAAATATCGTGCATGACTTATGTGTTTCTATGTTCTTGTTTGATTATTTTATTTCTCTTGCATGTGTATTTCCTTTCGTGTGGTATCTTAGATTTCAAATCTTTTCACTTCTTATACTTATTATAGCCATTTATGGTCAATCTAAGAGACAATCCAAAAATAATTCCAAGATTATGTCAAAACAAATGTCGTGTGATATCCTCAAATTATTAGAAATTAAATTCCAAGTTGAATTTAGAAATAAATTTCCATTTATGGAAAGTCTGAGTTTAGAATTTTGGATTATGTAATTATTATTTTATAACTCTTGGGAAAAGATTTGACTTGCCCAACTATCCTATTTTGTTGGACAAATGTATGAGACAAATTTTTTAATAAATTAATTGTTTGAAGACAAATGAAACAACGAGGTTAAAAATTGTTGACTATGACTCCATGAGTGGGGAACAGGTTTGATTTAACTCAGACCTGATTTTTACAAGTGGCATAAGTTGAATTTGGCCACTAGAAGCCCCTAAAAATCAGGGATTTGTAAAGCTGTGAATTTCCCAAGGAGGGAAAGGAATGGAAAGACCTAGGCACAAGATAAATACAACATGTGTGGGAGCAAAGTTGCTTCTTAGTATGTTGGGGATTGAGAATGATTTTTCCATTATGAGCACATCTGGTGTGAGGAAAATAATTTTTTGATATGTTGAATGTGACAATAGCTAAGGAGGATGACTCAGTTCGCCCTTATGTAGTCATGGTCATGCTAGGGGGTGATCAAGACAAGTGATCGTAGTTGTTCTATTTCTATGGTTGGGTGGAACGTTGTTGTTCCATTTGTTTCCAAGCATCAATATTCAGATATGTTTCTCAACTATGTACCTTATTGTTGATGTTATATTATGGATATTATCTGGTTGTTAAAATTATTTACCTTTTATACATATAAGTAAAATCTGTTTAATATGGATTGTACAACCATGTTAGATTGTGTCTTACCACTGTGTAAGAATACCTGGAGTGGTGTTTTTATYTGATGTATAAATGWTTAGTATRTRTRTGTGTGTGTRTGTGTGTGTGTGTGTRTGTGTGTGTGTGTGTGTGTGTGTGTAGAKAAAAACAATGTATATGTGCATTTGGGCCATTATGAATCTATATTCTTAATTGTTGTACATTACTGTTCATAATCAAATACTTCAGAAAGAAAAGAATAAATAGGTTGTATGGTTGTTCTACTATTATGCTAAGTATAAAGAATAAAAGTACCTAAATACATTATGTCATTGTTATCCAAGGAAGATATTTGATACAGTGAATTGTATAATATATGCCAAAATTTAATTTAGTACAGCCAATAGGTCATTTACCAAAATATTATAGTTTGAGTTCCTCAGACACAAGAACTCCATAGCTAGTCTAAACAAAAATTTAAAAGGCTACATGAACTATCTACGACTATGCATGGACTGGTGGAATAAATATGGAAGTTGAATACCCTTTCTGGACTGACCAATCGTCTTCACCAAGTGCAGGATATTTTCCCCCAACCCGCGAAGAGGTAATACAATATTATTAGTAACTTGCTATTGTACAAACATTAAAGAATAAGATAATTGAAAGAGTCAAAGCCTACTTATCTGAGATCATGATTGAATGCCATTGGGTCAATGTTGCATTGTGAAGTAGTCAATCCATGACCCAGGAGGGTAAGTGGGTACGTAATCCATCTGATGAGTTCCCTCGCAAGACAAAGGGACCCATCATTAGTTTATATACATGCGAAATTATTAATCGTGCAAGTAATAAAACATAAACAAAATTCTAATTAAATTCGGTAACTTTGATATCATGTAGTTTATAAGGTATAGAGAGAATATATACAAAAGGAATATTGACGGTAATCAAGAGTAGGGTTATAATAACAAGCAAGTATTACTTTGGAGGAAAATACCCAAACTTCATAAAGAGGGCCAAAGAATACTGTGAGAAATAACATATTAAAATAGAGCTACCTTTATGCACAGACGAGAATAATACCTACAGTAAAGGAAGCACTAAAGTATGAAGTAAGGACAAAGATTTACAAAATGTGGTTTGGATATATATATATATATACATATATATGGGTAATAAACATAGAAATAATTTTAAAACATGAAGCACCACAAAGGTGCAAAGGAGATGATCTGGGTGTATGAAGATTTGAGTGAGGACCTAATTATTTTATTAAAATCGAATGAAATCCTTGGTTATAATCAAATAAGAAGAACATGTTTTGTTCTAAGTAGAGTGGTAGAAGACATTTTTTTTCTCAAACTATAAACAAATTGAACTATAACACTCGAGATAAATTTAAAAGGGTGGGGTTGAAAATCCATAGGTGTTTTAACAGAGATAGAGCATGTTTTTCCTTATCGGAAAGGATAGTCCTTAACCACTTACTTCATACAAGAAATGTCATTGTTGTTTTTCGACGAATAAGGGTTTTAACCTTGTCATTTAAAACACATAGTGTAATTACAAAATTATATTACAGTGTTAAATAATCGAAGTCTGAAATGTATCCACTAAGCATATGACTTTGTGAAGGCTACAACTAGGTGTTAAAAGGTAAGAGTTAATATCATAACCTTGCGACAATGACTTTCATCTAGTCTCTTCCCATATAGTTCCCAAACTGATGGTTAATTCCTTATACATCTCCTCCAACACAAAGGTTGTGGGTTTTAATGACTCTGTACAGACTTAAAACCCACACGAGAAAATTGCAGATATTTTAACTTATAACCACATTGATCACAGTTTAACAGGGGGGAACCCAAAGATACGAGATTAAACACAGATAACATTCAGAGGAGAAAAAAATAATAACAACCGCTAAACCCGAGTATTAATTTTCAAAGGAATATACCTAACAATAAGAAAAATAATTACCACCATGGAAACCAAGATGAGCACACCCGAAGGCACAGTATCCTATGGGTGTTATTCCCATACCAAAGAAATCAGAGAACATGCATTGCGTAGATAGGGAAGATATTCCACAGAGAACATATATTGCATAGACAGAGAAGATATTCCATAGAGAACATACATTGTATAAATAGAGAAGGCATTATACAGAAAATAAAGTATGCACCCATGAGAAAATGTTTTCTCAAAATCCCTTTTCACCAGGCAGAGAGTGCTTGCAGAAAAGATATTACACAGTGAACATATTATGTTACAAGAATAATGGGTGGCACAGAGCACAATGGTAAAGGAAATTCATAGCTCCATAGAAACTGTTTAAACTATATTACAGAGATAACTTTGTAGTTACCGCACCTGTGGAGAGACTTGTGAGCAGGGATGATTTTAAGGATGTAAATTTATATTAAAATGTAGAAACATGGGCTAATCTTACTAGTCCTTAATATGCAAAATGTAAAATGTTTGGCGATAGTTTTGTAAAAATATTCAAATTTCTAAGGATTTTATATAGTTTCTATAAATTTTTGGCGATTTTTAAGGTAAAATATTTTTATTCTATGGAATTTGGGCAAATCATTTTTAGAAAAAATGGAAATTGGGGAATCTTGTTTTGGGACAAACCATAGAAAATTAGCCCATTTGCGAATTTTAGCCCCTAAAATCATCTATGCTTGTGAAAGCACCCTTGATACCACTCTCCACTAGGGCTGAATGTTATCACAGAGACGAATGCAATCATCGGTTGCATATAATGAATAGACAGATGTTTTACAAAACAAAAGAGGCAACTACAAAGAACGATTGATACCTCGAGCCCCTCTATAGTGGAGTAAGAGAGACTATACACCCCACATATATGCCATGTGAAATGAAAAAAGTGGTGATCCCACATTGGGCATTTCCATGTAGTGACAGTTCTAGAGGGTACTGGACAGGCCTATCACTCAAGAATATAGGCATATTCCTTAGCAAGACATATTACTTACAATTCATATAAAGAGGTATAGCAATAATTCTTAGTCTTAGATACCTACTTTAGAAACCCTCCTACAATGTTTCATTCTCGACATGGATGTTCCACCTCAGGAATTGTGCTCATTTTCTACTCAACAGTCTCCCTTCAGGGGCTTCGGCAACATGCCTGAAGTTTCAGAGCCTTGTAGTCACAACTCAGCCTCTAGCAACCAACCTATAGTCCCTCATTCCCCACATTTTTCATTCCCCGCATTCTTGTCCCACCCTAGGAAGTGTGACGCTTTTCTTCTCAATAGTCCCTCATCTAACCCTCTTCCCTTTCGGGATTTCAACAATAGGCCGGAAAGGGAGTCTCAGAGCCCTGTAGTTGTAGCTTAACACCTTGAGAATTAATTCCAATCATTTCTATCACCTCAAGTGAATGCTCATGGGCCTCACAACCAATTTCCTCAACACAACAAATCTCTCACCTAGAGAGAAATTCCTACAGGCATGACAACCCGCTTCTTCAACCATGGGTCTAACAACCCGACTCTTCGACCTACAAAAAAATCAGGTACCAGTATAGATGGTAGCATGGATGAGTGAAAAATGGTAAGAATCATCAATGAATAATAGCGAGAAGATGGGGAATTACATTATATCCCTATATATATGTATATATATATAGATAGATATATGCATGTGTCCTTTAAGACACATGGAGCCCAAATGACTCCCTTTTCCCACTTGTAATGTGTTCCCTTCCTCGGGAAATTAGGATAACATAGAGTTATATCCATACTTTAGACTTTAAGATTAATAAAATAATATTCCTTTGAGATTAATCCCTCAAGCTTAGCCCCTTCTTAGACTCTTAACTCCCTTTCCCATCCTAGTGGAGTTTATCCCCCCACCTCTTTTGTGTGGAAGGTTGGAGGCAGTGATGTACTTTATTAAAATATGAGTGTTTATATATTACAATAATAGAAACACTAGTCTTTTAGCTAATCTAGGCTCTCCATCCTAATTGTCACATAGGTACTCTATCCTATAATATCCTATCTCACCAGCCTATATAACATATGTACAATTACAAATGGGGATCAACTTGGCGGATTGCATTCCCCTCCCCCTTATTTATGCACTATCCTTAGTGCATTATATATACAATGTACATTTCAAATTTATTCAAAAAGCTCCAAGCCTTC
>JASDQU011440946.1:8617-19270 GCA_032191745.1 Picea mariana | reverse complement strand
CACTTGTCTGCATCATCACAAAATTCCCTGAAATATACTTAATTTAGCTTGAAATCTATTTCAAGTTTGTGATTTCTTCCTTTAAGGTGTCAAGCCAAGCAGGCTGGTTATCTCCAACACTTTCAACCACTTCATCTTTAACCTTCTTCTTCCGTCGCTTTCTCCTTTTACCCTTGCCAACTTGCATGTGACATTCATCTGCGCACCCATTGATAATCAAATCCTTCATGATAGGATTTAATCTGATTTCTTCACCTGACCCTGGTTCATCTGCAGACTTTGTGTGAATGTTTGTTGCCAGTAGTAGGACAACAAGCTTTTCTTTATTCTTCATTGATAATTTTGTCATATTATTTGAATATCCTGGTTCACTGAAGGCCGCTAGATCTATATTCTCCATTTCCTATGGTTTGTCTAGAAGAACGAGCTTATCTCCCTTAACTGTGCAATAATTAGATGACTGATTTGTTTTGCGGTTACCCCGTTCTGTAATAAAACATTAATCACCCAAAACAGAGTAATGTCACCCATGCTTTGAATGACAATCATCATTGAGTGCCAATCATAGGCTACTAATGAAATTCCTTGCAGGGATAATGACTTATCATGTTCAGTTGTTGATTTCAAAGGATGAGCTTTCGAATCAGTTTTTTGGCGGCACTCACTCGACATCGCATAGACAAAAAGTACCCAAACAAGTGTCCCGAGGTGATTTGATTGGCCATCAAATTTCCCTTTCCACATGCGATCCTTGGATTTGACACATCTAATGATATTCTAACACGTGACATCAGGGTGGGATCGAGTGGTTTCGATCTCACCTACTTTTCTCCCCGATATGCATCCAGTGGCGCCATGTTTCCTTGAGATGAAACCATGGTATTCTTATTAGCCCACTTTCAAAAAATTAACCCCTGCACTAGTTCTAAGCCTGATATGCTCCCTGATTATCGATTTGTGGCACTTGTGATATGTGACTCACTAGGTGCCATCAACTTCACACTCCCACTAGATTTAGTCCCGTCCGCTAGATGTGGCTACATCCGCTAGTCTATCATTCCTCTATACTAATTTAGCCTCCTGCTAAGTCCCGAGTCTTGGACTCCATATGAATTTGTTTTACAGTGATAACATGGGCTCCAACTGGGGATGCTATCCTCCAAGTGAGGTAGCAAAGAACTCATAGACTCAGTTTCCTGATCCATTGGGCTACTCCCAAAACATGTGTGTGTACCCTGCTCCGACCTGTCACTAGTGTCTACTAAAAACCAAATTCTGCACACTTCTCTCAACTTGATACCGAACACTGAATACACCGCTGAAATTTGACTGTACACACTACTAGAAATCCAAACTGAAAAATGATTGACCAACATGATTATTCACACCTACCTACCATAACTGCTGAAATGAGCTGCCAATCAAGTGAAATCATAATGCCAACGAAGCCATGCCAACATTTTATCCACTGTTTGTTTTCTTTGCACATGCTTGCTCCAAAGCCTTTTTACTAATAATTCATTAAAAAATTCATCCATAAATCCAAATATCAAAAAAAAATAAAAATTGGACTGTTTACTGCCTCCAACAAAACTGCAAATGGATCTTCTAAGACATGCACAAAACAACAATCATGTTTCACCCCTTCCATTACATTCTTGTTTTCATGTGTTTTAACCTATTGATTGCCACCAAGAGGCTGAAAAATCTACTGAGACTATTGGAAATAAAAATCTTTTGAATCAAAAGACAATGCTGGCTAAAATGAAACCCCTAGTGGAAAAAATCCATATCTAACATTGACGTTGATTGACCATCATCTTTATTTCCAAGCTGGTAGTTGAGCACAGGCTGCAAATCTGAACTAAAATAACCTTCCATGCAATCATCCACGTGATCATTAAATGTATGAGTCTTTCTCACTGATAACAATTTTCTCATGTAAAACAGTTCCATTGTGAATGTAGTCAAACTTTTTTGCTTCCTCTATTATCTCATGATTTTCTTTCAACAATTGAAAGGAAGAAAAACATAATGGAAGATAGTTTTCATTTGCAAGTCCACTGTTTTTTGAATATTCAACACCATGTCTAGAGGATTTCTGATTTGAAACATTATAAACATTTTGCTTTAGCAATTTGAAAGAAGCAAAACACAATGGCAAGGTTTTTTCACCTGATTCAAAACCTTCTTCATTTTCTTCACTGTTGTCATATCCACATTTTTCAATTTCTTTGGATTGTTGAACACACTGTTGATACTGAGAGGGGGGTGAATCAATATCAAGTACAATTTAAAACCTTTTTCAACTTATACTTAAACCATTCAATTATATCCAATGAGCAATGAACAATAGTATAAGAGTTACACCAATACACCACAATACACCATGCACAATATATGAGAGATAATCAATAGTTATTGTTCAAGGGAAGTAATGAATTCCAAATGTAAAGGGAGGGATAAACCTCCAAGAGGAAGATATAATCCTCCAATATCAAGAGAGGTTTGAACTCTCCATCGTTTTCCCTTCCTTCCACCCAAGAATATATGAGAGATAATAGAACTTTACATTAAATCATCACCATCAACCAACCATCACATAAAACCTGATAATGCTTCCTGAGACTTCTTCCATTTCTGCAATTCTTCAATTCTTGGAATACTCTAATCCTATAGATAATATTACTCAATGTATTATCTGAAACTTCTCCAAGTTTTCTCCAAGTTTCACTCCTTGAATCCTCCCCAAAAAGAAGTTATAGAGAGAATGGTAGACCTTGTTCAATTCTGGTTTATTTAGGAGAGCAAACTTGTACATAATGCCCCGTGCTCAATATTTAACATCAGATTCTGAAACTATCACACAAGAAACTACAGTCTGTACGATTTCCAATGAAATTGGTACCACCTCATTTGGATTCTCTATGAATAATTTATGACTGTTTTACCTAGAAAACATGTTTATTGACTAGCTTCAGGACTAGTCAAAAACCCTATCTTCTATGTAGTGCATCTCCAAAATTGTAGCACAAAAAGTGCTGAATTTTTTACCACAGATGCCTTGATATGTATTATCAATACTATAGCAATTTCACCATATGAATCATTATATAAAACAATTTATAACGAAAATGGCAAGATGACTTGTAAATAACATACCTTAGAACACATCACCAAAAGATTTCATCCTCCCTTGAAATATGACCTTCTTTACTTATGATTTCCTCTAAAATTTGACTTATGTATCAAATGAATGTATAATGATATGTGTTTATACCATTTATGTCACTTCCTTTTAACATTAGGGTCGACTTGACACTTTCTTATTTTGTAATTCTTTTCTTTAATTATCTTGAGGGCCTACATGTACTTCCGTCTTCAATTCACTTTGTCATCTTCAAAAATTCATTTCTCCTCAACCATGAGGATCAACGTAATGTGCCACATACGACCGAAAACAACATGATGTATACTATCCATCCATGGGTTTTGTATCTGCATGTGCATTTTCCTTCATGTCCAAATACCTTCATCAATCTTGTGGTCCAAAACCCATGACCGGGGTTGACATCAATGACAACAACCAATCTTCCAACAATCTCCCCCTTTGTCATTGATGGAAACACTCATGCTCCCCCTATCAACATGATCCCAATTTCTCTCCCCCTTTGACATCAATGGAAAAGGGTAAGGCTTCTCCCCTTGAGTTTAATGAAAAAAGTTAACTCTCTTCTTTGGGGCTTCTCCCCCTGAACATGTGGCACTCAATAATACTTCATCCTTATTTTTGGTCTTTGGGACTTTTTCTTCCTTGGAATTCTTTTGTGTGGCTTCTATCTTCTCTTTCTTCTTCATGTCTAGGTTGTATATGTTGTTCAGTCTTCTTGTTGCAGTTGCAACCAATCTTCCTGAGTTATTTTCTCTGATTTAACATTTTTGGGAGTCAAACGTAAGAGTGTATCCTTGATCACATATTTTGCTGACAGTGAGGATATTATGCTTCAGGTCTTCAACCAATAGGACTTTTCCTGCTTTTACATTTTCACTTCCAAGTTTTACAGTNTTCTTGTTGCAGTTGCAACCAATCTTCCTGAGTTATTTTCTCTGATTTAACATTTTCGGGAGTCAAACGTAAGAGTGTATCCTTGATCACATATTTTGCTGACACTGAGGATATTATGCTTCAGGTCTTCAACCAATAGGACTTTTCCTGCTTTTACATTTTCACTTCCAAGTTTTACAGTTCCTTTTCCAAGTATTTTGGTAGATGAGTCATCTCCAAATGCAACATTTCCACCCTTTTTCTTCAAGCTGACAAATTTGTTTTGATCTTCGGTCATATGAGATGAGCACCCACTGTCTATGAACCATTCATCTTCTTCTTTTCATTCTTTAGTGACCAATGTTATTTGACAGTTTTGATTTTGTGGAATTTATTTCCTTTTCCATTTTGTAGTTGGCATACAGACATTTGGCATATGATTATCTTCCTTCATCTGTCTGCAATCTCATGCTTTGTGACCAATATTATTGCACTTGTAACATACAATATTTTGATCCATTAATGGGTTAAATGGATTATAATTTTTGTTGACAGTTCTACGAACATTTCCATATCTACTATTTTCACCATTCATGTAGCTTGCATAGTTATGCCTTTCATTGATTCTACAATTGATTGCCTTGTGTCCAAAATTTCCACAAGTATAACGATGCCAAAGAAAGAAATTTTGATACCTGGGAGTAAGTGATCTTATTTGTGGTGTGGTCCATCTGCATTCACGATCTATTCTTCTGTAGTTTCCTTCATAATGATTTCTTTCATACCTGATGGGAGAGGATCTTCTTGATGTCTCATTCCTTCTAAATTCTAGTCTTCTATCTTGTTGTTCAACTTGTTATGGAGTGTTGGTTTCATCATTTTCATCTTCCTTCTCTTTTTTTGTTTTCTTCAAACTATCATTGTATCCTAGTCCTGTCTTGTCATTTGGATATCTTTGATTGCTAAGGATCTCATCTAATTTTTCAGTGTTTTTTTCGAACTTCTTCAACTTTTCTATTGTCAACAGTAGATCCCCTTTTGTGTGATCTAATTCTGCTTTCAATTTCTCATAATCTTCTAATTGTTCCTTCAAGCTATCAATGGTCTTTTCAAGCTTGTAATTCTCTTCTTCACAACTAATCAATTCACCTTTTAGTATTATGTTTGTATTTCTAAGCTTGTTATTTTCAGTTTCAACATGCTTCAACTTTTCAAGATTCTCATCTTCTTCTTTACTCTCTCCGAGGAGATGTCATCATCCTTGGAGTAGAAGCTCTTTTTATTGTTGATACTTCTTTTTTTATAGTAGCAGTTTTCAACAATATGTCCTATTCTACCACAGTTAAAGCATTTGAGAGGAGACTTACCTTTGTATCTTCCACTTCCCTTCTGGAACCTTCTTATGAAATTTGCTATTTCTTCATAAAGGTTGTTATCCTTGNCTTTGTATCTTCCACTTCCCTTCTGGAACCTTCTTATGAAATTTGCTATTTCTTCATCAAGGTTGTTATCCTTGTCTTTTGTCTTCTTTATGGTTTTAAAGGCTGCTTCATTGTTTGGCTGGTCACTTTTTGTACCTGTTCTCATTTCATATGCTATAAGAGACCCATGTAATTCATCCATTGTCATTTTGGTCAAGTCCCTAGTTTCTTCAGTGGAGGAGACCTTAGCATCATACCTCAAGAGAAGTGATCTCAACACTTTTTGTACAACTAAGGATTCATCGAGCTCTTCACCTAATCCTTTGATAGAATTAACAACTTCATCAACTCTAAGAAAATATGTTGCAATATCTTTCTTTTCATTCATCTTCAAATTTTCAAATTCTGCTCTATGTCGTTGAAGCTTGACCTACTTAACTTTTGGATCACCTTTGTAGATACTCTTGAGTTTGTCCCATACCCCTTTAGCAGTGTTGCATCCCATCACTTTGCTAGTAGTGGTAGGTGATAATTCTCCTATAATAACATGTCTAGCTTTTGAATTACAAATCATAAGATTCTTCTCATTTGGATCGGTTGGAGCATTATTTGGGATTACATAGCCATTTACAACTGAGTACCAAATATCTACTCCCAAAGATGTTAGGTAAGTTTTCACTCTATCACTCCAGTATGCATAATTTCTTCCATCAAATATTTGAATCTCATTTGAAATGTGCTCATGGTCATCCATCTCTGCTCAGGATTTTCCTTCCAGTGGTTAAACTGTTCTAAAAACAACCTACTCTGATACCAATTGTTGATACTGAGAGGGGGGTGAATCAGTATCAAGTACAATTTAAAACCTTTTTCAACTTATACTTAAACCATTCAATTATATCCAATGATCAATGAAAAATAGTATAAGAGTTACACCTATACACCACAATACGCCATGCACAATATATGAGAAATAACCAATAGTTATTGTTCAAGGGAAGTAATGACTTCCAAAGGTAGCTACACCTTCCAAATGTAAAGGGAGGGATAAAACTTCAAGAGGAAGATATAATCCTCCAATATCAAGAGAGGGTTGAACTCTCCATCCTTTCCCATTCCTTCCACCCAATAATATACGAGAGATAATAAAACTTTACATTAAATCATCACCATCAACCAACCATCACATAGAACCTAATAATGATTCCTGAGACTTCTTCAATTTATGCAATTATTCAATTCTTGGAATAATCTAATCCTATAGATAATATTACTCAATGGATTCTCTGAAACTTATCCAAGTTTCACTCCTTGAATCCTCCCCAAAAAGAAGTTATAGAGAGAATGGTAGACCTTGTTCAATTCTGGTTTATTCAGGAGAGCGAACTTGTACAGAATGCCCCATGCTCAATATTTAACATCAGATTATGAAACTCGCAAACAAGAAACTAA
This sequence comes from Picea mariana, assembly GCA_032191745.1. Taxonomy (NCBI): domain Eukaryota; kingdom Viridiplantae; phylum Streptophyta; class Pinopsida; order Pinales; family Pinaceae; genus Picea; species Picea mariana. The sequence goes on along the minus strand of JASDQU011440946.1, from coordinate 12,352 downwards.
GTATGTACTCTTTCAAATTAAATTGGTCCCACTTCATTTGTATTCTCTATGAATAAGTTATGACTGTTTTACCCGGAACACCTGTTTATTGACTAGCTTCAGGACTAGTCAAAAACCCTATCTTCCACAGAGTGTATCTCCAAAATTGTAGCACAAAAAGTGTTGAATTTTTTACCACAGGTACCTTGATATGTTTTCTTAATACGATAGCAATATCACCATCTGAATCATTCTAGAAATTTGTTTATAGAGAAAATGGTAAGATGACCTGTAAATAACATACCTTAGAACACATCACCAAAAGACTTCATCCTCCCTTGAAATTTGACCTTCTTTACTTCTGATTTCCTCTGAAATTTGACTTGTGTATCAAATGAATGTATAATTATATGTATTTATACCATTTATGTCACTTCCTTTTAACATTAGGGCCGACTTGACACTTTCTTATTTTGTAATTCTTTTCTTTAATTATCTTCAGGGCCTACATGTACTTCCTTCTTCAATTCACTGTCATCTTCAAAAATTCATTTATCCTCAACCATGAGGATCCACGTGACGTGCCACATACCATCGGAAACAACATGATGCATAATATCCATCCATGGGTGTTGTATCTGCATGTGCATTGTCCTTCATGTCCAAATACCTTCATTAATCTTGTGGTCCAAAACCCATGACTAAGGTTGACATCAATGACAACAACCAATATTCCAACACACACTCATTTTCAGATTCATCTTCGACCAATGGATGCAATTTTGAACTGACAAGACCTTCTACATAATAAGTAACAGGGTCATCAAACACATGAGAATATTGCTGCAATTTCGTGTCAATTTGTTCTAGTGAATCAATGTGATTTGGCATCAACACACATTCCTTTGCTTCAATGATGATCTTAGAATTTTACTTCAACAATTTAAATGAAGAAAATCATAAAGGCAAAGAATTCCCTTCAGCTGATTCAATACTTTCTTCTTTGTAACTGTGATATGTATGCTGATTGCTCTCATTACACCGCTAAAAATGAACATTTTCTAATAGAGAACATGCAGTTGGTTGTTCTAGGAAGTCAACATAATAATCATCATCATATTCATCATATATAGGCAAATCAACAACATCTGCAATGTCATCTAACAAGAAAAATCTTGGAACATCAACCTGCTCTTCAACAAGCTGATTTGCAAATTCATCTTCTTGACTATCTACAAATGAATACATAAAACAATCAACCCCATGCTCATCATGGGATGGATCAAAATCTTAATCAACACCTCCTCTTTCAATAAGTGGAATAAAATCTTTTGCAAAATCATTAGCATTGAAAACTTCAAGAGGAATTATGATATTATCAACTCTCTGCTCAATATGCCAATCAACTATTTTCTGTTCATATTCACTAGCATGTTCTTTAGCATCCAACTCCTCATTTCGAATCTATTTACATGCTTGAATATTGTGTTGAATCTCCTGAGCATAATTGAACATTTGTTGTAAGGACTTAGGTCTTCTTTCTATCCAGAGGAAAGACAAATCTAGATGCAACGTTGTTGCATAATGGAGCATGGAAGTAGCTTCAGTGGGTTGAATTTCTTTGGGAAAATTGTAATAAATATTGGAAAACCTTCTACTGAATGTAGAAATAGTTTCATTTCTCTTCCTTTTCAAGACATAGAACTTTGCAAGTTGTAGATCCAAATATTTATTCTTGCCCCAAAACTTCAAAAAGACATTCTTCAATTCCTCCCATGAGCTAATTGTCTCTGGCTGCAAATGTTTAAACCAGTCTTTGGTACCCCCCTTCAAGGATTGAGAGAAGGCCCTCATACAAACATCATCATGACCAATCTCAAACAAATTTATAAAATGTTCAAAATCTTGGATGTGTTTTTTAGCTGTGATGGCATTAGGTTCTCCATCAAACACAGGTAGGTACTTATAGTTCTTTGGAGGAAAATCATGAAGGATGTGAGGTAATTTTAAGGGTCTGTATTTATACTGAATCTTGGAGGGTGTTGGATCAAGTACATGAGGTGAAATATCAGCCTTGGTTTCATGAGGCTCATCAACTTGGTCATGGTTATGACATGGATCATATGGGAGATTTTTATCAAACTCAATGATAAAATGAGGAGATATATGTATAAATTTAAGAGGAGGATATACAATTTCAATATTATCATGATCATCATTTGCATGCAGTAGGTGAACAAAAATTTGTTTAGCATGTTCAGGAAAGGACAAAAGGTAATTAATAACAAAAAAATTTATGTCTTGGAAAAAATTCAACTTCAGGTACTTGTTTTCTACCATGATGTCCTTTCATACCTCTATCAAGGGATCTCATCTTCTAGTGGAGTCTCTAAATCACATTTGAAGCTTGAGTGGAGTTGCCGATAAAATCTTCAGGCCACCGAGTCTTTAGACAATGGAGTCGCCATGAAAATTTTGAATTCTAGATTCTTGAAAATGGAGTCGCCAGGTGAATGATCTACAACCTTTCTGTGTTTGAATGATTTTCACGATTATTACTCAGATCTGAGCTTTGTCATTTGTCCCAGGGAAGATTTCACTTTCAATCCCCGACAATGGTGCAAGAATGTTAACACTCTGTAAATTTTTTCCGGTTGATAGGCAAACGACAGAGGTAACTGTTTGAACCAACTTTAGGTTGGATTCTAACCTTTCCAACCATAGAGGGTTCTATCAGATATACAACTATTTGGAATATTCAAGAAATTTGAAAATGTGTATACAGAGGTCAGATTCTGCCATGGTGTAAAATTTAAAGGTGGCAGGACAAAACAAAAGAGCAGGCCATTGGGCAATGGGGCCCGTTCCTAAAAAAACATGAAGAGTTATAAGCTATGTATTTCTAGAGGGAACAAAGGAAAAATAGGTATGATTTTCAACCAAATAAGTAATATGAGATGGAAGAGGAGAGGAGTGGAAAGAATACTATCAGTAAGAGGTGTCTAATAGAGGGCGAATCTCTTGGTGAAGCATTAGAAGAGGAAACATGAGGGGTGTCTACTACAAACAGAGCATCGATCACGAGTGAAGTCTGAAACAGTAACCAAAAATACACAACGAGTATAATCGATGTGAGAAGGAGCACCAACAAAAATTGATTCCTTCTATTACTTAAAGATTATTACTAGCAACAAAAACACATTAATGAATATGAAGGACAAGAAAACACACTGAACATCAACATCGTGATGAATCTCGGCTATCTAAGAAAAACCTTATCTGTTTGTATTAAAATTTCATAAGAAACTACAAAGTTATCCTGCTATGAGGGCAGGCCCCTCCCCGATAAGTCCAACCATTCATTTTTGTTTTAAACAATATATATAGATGAATTACATATGGAATTCAAAATGGATCATTTTCCCCAAGATTCCAAAAATAGATATCATTTACAAAGGGAGTAACATACTAAAACTGAGATCCTACTTTCTAGGGAGCGTTATAAACCAAAACTGACATATTTTGTATTTTTACCCTGAACGCCACTTGTCTGCATCATCACAAAATTCCCTGAAATATACTTAATTTAGCTTGAAATCTATTTCAGGTTTGTGATTTCTTTCTTTAAGGTGTCAAGCCAAGCCGGTTGGTTCTCTCCAACACTTTCAACCACTTCAGCTTTAACCTTCTTCTTCTATCACTTGCTCCTTTACCCTTGCCATCTTGCATGTGACATCGTTCTGTGTACCCATTGAT
>JASDQU011440944.1:0-20765 GCA_032191745.1 Picea mariana | reverse complement strand
CGACCACGTGCTTCCCCTCTCCCCCTCCACATCATCCCCTCCCCCTCGCTCGAGTTCCCTTTATATCAAGGATCTCCATTTGAAACCCGGACGATCAGTAGTCACCTCCCTGCGTCAGCTCTGCACTTTCACCTAATGCAACTTCCCCCTCGCTTGTGGGACATGTTGGCTCCCTCTTCTCTTAACGGTATGTCAATTCCTGGAAACTGGATCCATTCCATCCTGTATACCTCTATTGCATGGCCCCGCTTCCCTCTCGGCTCTGAACCGACCCCCCCGCCACCATCCTCTCGACTCTTCCTCCCTGCCAGTCTCGACATCCTTTTGTACAGCATCTGTTCAACCCCTGCACATTGCAACAACATGCGACGACAGTCCAGAAACCCCTGCACCTGCCCAGTCTACACCACTAAGGATCTATAGAAGCAATTCCAGGCCCTGCGAATAGACTGCATGCACATAGAAGAACGCCCAGGTTCGAGGCACCGTGAACTCCATCAGGAAACCCAAACGATTTGCGAAAGTATGGCCGAAATGCAGACTCAGATGCAACAATTGGAAATCAAACACAACCAAGAACTGGCAATTGTTCTCAGGGGGTTAACCATAATACAAGGCAGATAGGAGCAGTCAATCAACGACTGGGAAATCCTCAGCAGTAGGCCCATTCTGCAGGCACGAATGAATCATGTTTACCTTCAACCTTCCACTCCGCTGCTAGTAATGATCAGTACATACCGATGGCTCCAGGTTTCTCTGATCGTGCTTGGGCGGAGGATAACCAGGCGCAGCACCATGAGGAAGCACACCAGGCAGAGGAGAATCAAGCAACACCGCAGAACGATCCAGGCCATCCCCACATATAGCTCTGGTTTTTCATGAATTGTAAATTCCTTTTGTTATTAAGTAGTTTTATAGCCATTTTCACATGGCAAGTTTATAGCTTATACAGAACAATGGTCAAATCCCCTCACCGGCATAAATAGACTTTTTGTTTCCATGGCAATAGCAGAGGTGCCTGCACCCTGCCTTCTGTATCTTTTTGGAACACTGGCAATTTTTGATATAATATAAATATACCTATTTCTGTTAAAAAAATACAAAGTCAACAAAAAATAAAATATAAGGAATAGTTTTTTATGGAATGGTGAATGGGAGATTAAAACGGTGAAAGATTACTCATTTATGATTTCAGTCTTCCCATTGACCTGGTTATATTGTTGACTTACCACCTATCCTCCTTCCACCCGTTTACCTGTTCATCTACACTTGTAGTATGTTCTTACCTTTGGTTGTCCAGTTGCTCAGGTATTCCTCGGTACCAATGAACAAAAGTTTAGTCAGATGTGTGAGGAAGGTTTCAAGGGCATGTAACATGCGTCCTACACATAAACGTCATGTTGAGTTTGCAAGGATTCTTCTGAATGGTGAGAAGTAAAGTTGAAACAACGAAAATTTCAACATTTCGATTTTCCATTCAATCCATTTTCATCATTCTTATTTTCATTATAGTTCTAAACCATCTCTACAAAGGCATCATGAAATTTATGTCGTACACTTAATCTTATCCATTATATATCATTTGTCAACAATATCATTGATTAGGTAATACACTAGCCAACTCCACTCTATATGTTGGTGTGGCTTCACACAAATTATGAACACTAAACAGATGTTTTGCCCACAATGGAAAATCTACATTCATGAACATCCTTCGCCTCTATTATTTTATGTATTAGATTGCCATCGGACTACTTCCTTACTCTTTGGGCGTTAATCCATATCCTTAATTTTTACTTTTCACATTATACATTAGATGTTTCATTCCAAAATCAAGATAATATGCGAAGTACGGTTATGTATTGTAGTACAACTATAATGAACAAAGTAGTTGGTCTATGCCCATAGTCTATGTATTGAAAACTCTTAATGGAATGAATTGATCCCTCGAGAGAAGACAAAACCAATAATTCCATATTCGTAATTTTTACCTTTTCACTTAATATCTTTGATGTTTCATGTCAAAATATAGATAATAAGTGAAGTTATGTAATGTAATACAACTACAATAGTTGGCCAGGCTATGTCCATAGTCATTGTATAGAATATCTGAATGGAATGGATTAACCTCCTCCAGGAAAACTATCCATAATCAATGTATAGAGTCTCTGAATCAAATGGATTAACCTCCTCGAAAAAACTAACCGAAAAAGAAAATGGTGTTCCTTAATTAATCACAAGGCAAACCATTCATCATCTTGAACATTCATCAAATCTTAGGTTATCACGGAGTTTGATTATAATCAATAAAATAAATATAAATTGTTTAGGATGAATTATGTTTAACTTAGTTTAAATGTTTTGAGAGCAATTATAAATGCTAATTAATTCATAAACATAACCAACATTGTCTATCATCAACACATTCTAAAATCTCGGCCATTAGTAATTTCCATTATCCTACAGGTTTTACTCCCTCTAGAAAGGCAGTGTTCCAGTATTTTAGAAACGGTTACATTGGCTAATATGGATTCGAGTTCTTTGATCGGTTTGGATAACTTCTCCCTATCAACAAAACCAATATAAACACGTTTCAACTAATCTAAACACCTTTCCCATAGTTTCTATTAACAAAAGTGCTTCAAATAAACAACTCTAAATTGTCCTCGTGGCACGTGACTTTCATGCACAAAACTTGTTACACCGAGCATGGCACTCTTGTTCCATGTGCATTGCAGAAACAATGTCAATTGCTCATCAATTGTTCAAGGTTTGAGTTGGCAATGTTCTCTATTGCTAGTGGTTGTTCTATTTCCAGAGAATGCATTGACTGCCATATGTTGATATTGTGAAAGGTCACTCCTCCAGGTGTCGTCCATCTCCTACAGAGACTTTGTAAATGTTTTCTCCAACATCTTAGCACGACATGGCTAAAACCCCATATATGGAATAAATTAGTTCTTAGTATTATAATATGTTTTTGTTCTAAAAAAATGTGTTGCTCTTACAAACTAGTGAAGTATTATTATTACCACATAGATGTATGACCGTATGTTTCACCCACAGTAGGCGTGTGTTCGATTTCTGTGAATCTATTCGTGCCTTTGTATAATGCTTCTGATATGGGTATTCCTTATCCTACTGCTTCAATTCAACATCCGCTTTGGGATAACAGGCAACAACAGGAGGTTCCCATTGGTTTTCAAGGGGATGATAGCAGCATTGGCATTGTTGCTTGTAGTGGGAGCAATGTCGCGGGTTCAAGTCCCAAGGATGTTTATCCATTAGGTCAAGAACATGCATCTCGAACATTGCTTTTAATTTCTATGCCCACTGAATTGAGCAAAGAGGATTTGAGGCAAGAATTGGAGGTCTGGGTTTTGTTTGTGCATGGGATTTGGACAAGAGACGAGAAGGGATTGTCACGTTTCTTTATTATAATCTTATGCAGGCTAAAGCAAGACTAACGAAAATCCAAAAGCAACATTTCTTGCAGCAACAAAGATTACAGCAGCAATACAACAGTTTGTTTCACAGGAAAAAAGAAAAAGGGAGATGAAGATGAGGATGACAATAGATTTTGGATATGGATCAGGGAATTTCTCTCATAAATTGAAAATTCTAGGCATGCATATGGTTTTTTGGCTTATCAATTGACAATTATTTGTATGTGGATGAAGCATAACACTTGCAAGTTCAACTATAGCAAGAAAAGTACAAAGCATGAAATTCCAAATCCCAATATCAATTTTCTCAATCAGCACAACAATTTACCAATTTCAACAAAGAGAGGGTTTTCAAGTAACCAAGAACCTTTAAACACCCGACAAATTCCAATAAATAGATTGGTGGTCGCTACAACCGACAGTTCTACGTCTATGCCTAATTTCTATGAGATCGCACTCCATGATATGAATGGCGAAAGATGCCCAATGGTTTCCAATGTAGATCATGTGAGGGTCGTCGAGATTGAATGATAGGTTTGAGTGTGTCTAGAAAGGGCTTATACAAGGTTTGTATATCTGCATATAAAAGACCCACCAAGTATATGTATTACAATAAATATTTATTGATATTAGCAATACATATCAAAAAGGTTTAAAGAAGAATTGCAACCCCGGAAATTGAGATGCACGTAGAAGGTGTTGGAAGTCTTTCACTTACGTATGAAATTAATTTGTATAGTGATTTACTCTAATCACCGATAAACGAAAGTTGGAACATGCTTGGATCGTTCCCAATACATGTGATTATGTAACTCCGTATACTTCAAATTCAATTAATTAACCCCAAAGAGGATGGCTACCACAACCAATTAACTCAATGATTGCAGGCATATAGACAACACAAGTTCCATCGGCGATAACAATTAAATTGTGTACACCCCCATTTACGCAATGTAGGATAAATATGCTAGTAATACAATATATCACCGTCCCAAGTTAGCACACCAATATACGCAATGTATGTATCAATTATATACACCAATATACGTGATGATAAGATATGATACAACATTAACCAGATTAAATAAGACATAGAATAGGAGGCAGTGGGTATAAGGTGGTTTAGAAGGGTTCTAAAAAACCTATCCTAAAGATGTTTTTGGCATAAAAATATCCCATAAAAAAAATGTGCTACTCACATTGTTTGCGTGGTTTATATTTATCTTATTACTAATTAATAAATACCAAATAAGAAAATTATTTTTCTTTACACACTCACACACAATATTTTTTTGGTTTATATTTATCTTATTACTAAATGAAAAACATAAAAACATTCCTTCTTTCTACTCATGAAGTACACATAGCCTTTGGAAAATGAAGCTAAAACCATGTTTGCTCTTTTTCTAGCTAGTATTAGTTTTGCTCTTTTTCTAAGCTAGTATTAGTTTTATAATTAGACATATAAAAGGAAAACATTATTTATAAAAATATTTTTTCATCCAAAAATATTTTTGAAAAGAAATAATAAATATTATTGATAATAATAAATAATAAATATAAAAAAAAAAGTTAATTTTAAAGATTAATAAAAAGGAAAAAAAAAAAAAGTTATTTTTAAGAATTAATAAAATGGTGAAGTGAAATAAATATCAGCCTAGATTTATTTAACTTCGGATTTATTAACGATAGAGAGGGATCAAATCTTTTAAGTTGTAAATCTCAAGTTTTGCACTCTAAAAAAGATTTGTACCTCCAGATATTTGATCCCTATGAACACTTGATAGATTCAAAGTCAAATGGATCTAGGATGGTTGTTATTCATTTTATATATAATGGAGCCCACACAATTTTTTAATATTTTATTATTATTTTAATGCATTATGTTACATGAACATTTCCCCCATATTAAGTTGTAGAGTGCCTCTCAACCTAATAAAAAGCATCATAAAAACCTATGATCTTAAATATGACAACCAAATCATTTATAATTTCAGTTTTTATTTTTTTAAATATGAATCTAATTAGATAGTGTTTGAAGAAATATGCTTACTAACAAATGATAAAGATATGGATGAAATTGTGAAATTCAATGCATAGAAAATTGGCCATTCTTTTTTCTTAATTTCTCATTGTTATTTTCCAATTTCTATTCAAAATTCAAAGGATCAACAAATTGTAAAATTTCCTTTTTCTATACAAAATTCAAAGATGAACAAATTGTAAACGAACAAAATATGAAAAATATATAAACGAATATGATATTCAAGAATAATAAAAAATTAAAATTAAAAAAGAATTATTAAATAAAAAAAAATCATAAAAATATGTCAAGAAGTAAAGTGAAAAGAAAATCACTATTATAACAACAAGAATATGAAAGTGTTTCTATATGACGATGATATTGATCTATCAAACCTTAAGAAAGGTAAGAGAATATATATATATATATATATATATATATATATGGAAGATGGTCTGCCAAAATTCTAGGTTATCATCTGCAAGCCCTTTGTAAAGCCTTCCTATTTAAGGTCTCAAAATTATAAATATTTTCTAATCTTCTACTAAAATGACTACAATTTAGTTTAGAATTTTTCTTTATGCAAGGAATAAACTGAATAAACTGGTAAATAAAAAGCATAATAACAACACCATAATAATAACAGACCAACTAATAAAATACATACCTGGAGATGTTTGTTCTTGTTCTTTCCCAACTGCCCAAAGTGAATATTTACCTCCCATCCAACTAGGAACAACCTCTCTCACTCCCTAGCTCCAGGAATCCTTGCGGTTTCCTAACCCCCAGCCCAAAGTTTCCCAGCAAGCAGTGCCCCTGTAAAATCTCTCCAAAACAATATGTTCTTCCTATTTCCTCCTTTTTCCCCTTTCTTTCAGAATTTCTTCTTTGCCCTCTTCTTCCCCCAATTTTTCCCAAAACCAAAGACCCCTCTCCAAGTCATCTCCCCTCTTCTCTCGAATCCCTCCCCCTCATTCAATTATCCAACTTATCCTCCTCTCTCGAATCCCTCCCCCTCATTCAATTCTCCAACTACCTTATCCCCCCATTAATTCCCCCAATAACCTTATCCCCTCATTAATTACTTCACCTACCTTTTTAATAATAAAATAATAAAAGACTCATTGGATTTATTTTATTAATTAATTAAATTTAAATTAACAATTATAATAAATAAATAATCAAATTGGGTTGTTACATATGTAATTTACAATACAAAGATAATGACACATGATTCATACGTCCATATCAGATAAACAACATTATCAATTTAAAACACTTATACATATTAGTGTACATGTGCAAAACATGCATCTGTAGCTAGCACATACACTACTGGTACATGTATTAATGACAATAATTATCACACCTAAAATAATTCTTGTATGTGTCCAATCCAATCAACAAGACCATTCATTTCATAAAAAATAGTAAACTATTTAAAATATTCACAAAATCTCACAATTATAATAATTTAGCACAAACAACATTCACTTAAACAATTGTAGTTCAACCAAACAATTATAAATATACATATATATACATATTAGTTGAATACACTAATAAAATTATAAATGTAGACTTTTTTATTAAGAATATATATATATATATATATATATATATATATTACATTTTTAATTAATATTATAAGTATTGTTTTTTTATTTTCATGGGATCTTATTAGTTTATATAGTAGAGAGTGTATTAATTCTAATCATTCATAAGAAACAATGTTGCGGTCATAACTAGGGAACTTGCTAGGTTATATGTTATTTTTTATCTTCAACCATTCATGTTGCGTGTATTTTTTTATAATAATTATTTTTATTATAGTGTATGGAGTTTTTATTCAATATATTTATTTTTTTGTGCATTGATCTTGTTATCATTTTTTTTTTCTTAACTTTTATTTAACAACCAATACTAAACAACTTTATTATTTATTCCATTGGTTTTTTTTATTTTGAATAGAAAAACTCTATCATATTTAAAATACATCATGTTTTGAAATTTAAACATGAACCTAACATTTTTGTACATTTGACTAGTAATATAGTAATATAAGTTATATTTTCACATATATTAACTTTTTATTCCACGGGAAAAGTTATTCTTTTATATTCAAAAACATATAAAAATTTTACAAAGCAGTGGTCAAATGCCAGCAACAGAGACCTGTGTATGTAAGCTGAAAGCAACACGCAGGCTGTCAAAGAAACCATATTAACCTGCCATATTGTGCTCTGATATAAGATATCGCCGGGAGGTGTGCTGAAAGCAGCTCGCAGCCTGTCATAACATCCATATTAATCTGCCTTTTAGATATCTGATCCAAGATATCGTTGTCATAACTTAAAAGCTAAACACTTAACATTTCTAATAAAAAGTAGATTTTGAAAAAAACTTCATGCATGTCAAAACAAAACCGATAAAGCTATAACAAAACATGCTAATCTAATCATTTTCATCTCCCATTGATGTAATGGATATTTATTACTAAATCTTTAACTTCTTTTGTCGAGATATAATTCATCAACTTATCTACTTTCATAATGTATGTTCTTAAAATGAACAAGTGTTGCATGGCAGCGTAGTGCCTGTCAGGCAAGTTTGAAATGGAGAATGTTTGAAATGCAAGTTTGAAAATGGAGAATGTTTAAAATGTTTCCTAATGCAATTTGTCTATCGACAAAGATGCCTACCTACACCAACTGCTCCAATGTTGCCTTCTAAACTTTTCAATTGCCGACAGTAACAGGGCACAGCGGAGCTAGATAAGTTAAGAGTTGATTAATCCTGTCGAATTTCAAACTGTTCCGTCAAATTTCAAACTGTTTGTTTTGCTTAAACCAGGAAGAATGATTTCCTGATGAAGCAGTTGATTGACCGACCATGGTACTATTAGGCCTGGAACTGACACTTTCAAGTACGACCACTTCAATGGCAAAGTTTACAGAGAAGAATATAATGTTGCACTTGGGTGTGTTCTACTAAGTGGTTTCAAAACCATGGTTGCTCACACCTTGATTTACAGTAATCCAACCTAAGATTTCATGGGTAGCCAATGCAAATCTTGTACAGAGGACCACCATTCCCCCTTGGGATTCAATGTTGTTCTTAACACCCTATTGCACGAGAAGCCCATTACAGAAAGGATAAAAAACTTCAACCAATGAAGAATGAAGGGAGAAGTATATGCCTTCATATTTTGACCATATCTCCATGCCAATAGAATAGTATAACAGTCCTAAGTCTATCATCTTGAATTTCTAAGATCAGGCGCGAGATAAATAAAATCATAATAAGAAGGTGCAACAATAACCTTATAAAGTGCAGCAAGAGCCGAATAATCGCATAGAAGAAGGCATGAACTAAGGGGAAATGAATTAACCAGATCAACAACAATCTTTACCCCGCTTGGAGTGGGGAGCGATCATTATCATGTTCACTCTCTCTTTTGTTGTTAGAATTGCTATATAAGAAGGAGAGCACAGCTTTAATTACCGCATAAAGATCAAGAAGAGCTTGCCCTGCACTTGATATAGTTGGAAATTTGTCTGCAATAACAATCACTTTTGATATATCGCTTGTTGCGGAGTGCAGCTTTCAGATACTGAACTTATAGGTAAGGACACACCAGTTTGTTCCAAGGTTGTTGAGGAATCATAGAACGTAGATTGAGACGCCTTAACACATGTTGAATAAAAAGCTAAGAAGTGCTTGTCCACTCGCCAGTTTTTTTTTTTGGGACACACAACAGTATATCTAAACAACATAATTTGGCACAATTTCTTTGAATAATTAATGTATCTATGAAAAGAAGAAAGATTAATGAAAACATAAGAAACAAATTACATGAAAAGACATAATTTAGCAAAACGAAATCTTAGAATCTCCTTGCTTCTGAAAAATATTTACATTAAAAAAACTCTTATTACACTCTGAAATCAAAAGCTCAAAAAAGCCTTCAAGTTCCTAACCCTCCTTTACATTCATTTGATGCTTCTTATATAGCATTTGAGAATTAGTTTTCCTCCATGATCTTAACCTCCAAAACTTCTCCAATCTCAATCTTTAAGGAATCAAATATTCCATCTTCCAACCTACAAATCCAAACCATAATATCAAAATATAATCTTATAAAATCAAGTTAGATAAAATCAAAATCTAATGAACACACTAAAATCTACTTATAATAAAACCAAATTAAATAGTAATATTTAAATTATTAGTAATTAAAACAAACTAAACTAAAATAAACAAAATTAAAATTAAAAATACCAAAATATAATCATATTAACTAAAACTAAAAGAAAAATATTTTTAATAAGTTAAACTCTAAAATACAAATTTAATCTAAATATTAAAACTAAACTAACAAAATTAACAATTACAACATTAAAGTAATAAAATTTAATTGAACCTGAAACTCCTTACATAGTTTAAATAAAGCTAATCAAAATAAAAATTAACTAAAAATTAAGTTAAAACAAATTAACATAACAACACCACAATAATGAATCTAGATTAAACTTCCTTACATAGTTTAAATAAAGCTAATCAAAATAAAAATTAACTAAAAATTAAGTTAAAACAAATTACCATAACAACACCACAATAATGAATCTAGATTAAACTAAGACTAAAATAATTAAAGTCAAACAAAATTACCTACATTAAAATCAAAACTTAAAATAACTAAACTAATATAAAACTAAAACTAAAGTAAAATCTAAATGAAGAAAACTAAACTAAAAGAATTAATATTAAAAGTTAACTAACAAACAAAAACTAAGTAATAATAATAAAAAAGATGAGGTGAATTAGACTCCATGATTTCATAAAATAAACACGTTTTGAATCGATGTGGTGCAATACTATAAATTCGTGGCAGATATCACTACCTATAACCTCGCAAGATCCCCTGCATGTGATCGTATTGGATTTTCACATATATCTTATGTTCTTGTTTTGACTTGATTCAGAGATATTTTCAACATTGATTCTCAATGAAATCTTTAGCTGGATATATGCCAAGTCATGGTCTTCTTTTTAACTGAGTCTTTGTGTAACCTGCAGGCCCACGAACACCAACACCATGAAAGCATCGTTGACACTGGAACCACAAAACTGCTCAGGCGCATGGAATTCCTGGTGGTATATCTGTGAAGTAATAATTTTAACACTAAAATCGAGAAACTATTCAACGAGAAAGTAGGGCATCTATCCTCTAGCACTGTTTATTTGGCATTTGCATGGAAAGTATGTGTAAATAGTTATGAGGGGCTCAGAAACAGTGCTGGTCTAGCCTAGTCCATTCAAGAGTTGCATGTGGAGTACATGTAGAGAAAGTTCATACATAAATACGTAGTATGTCTATCAGCAATTCTCTTTCCCATCTGTGTGGTTAAGTGCTACCACATTATCAAGATCAATCCATGCCTCTGCACTTTGGTGCTAAAACTGGTGATCAGGAGATAGGAGGTAGGATATATAAACTGGATAATCACACAGAAGTTAGTGGCTACTATTCGGTCTCGATATGGTGAGGATACTAACTTTCGAACTGCGAAACGTGGGAGGATTTTGGTCAAGCCCTTTGTAGGTGCATTTCTTTTCCGGAATATCTCCAGAATACAATGTGAAAACGTCTCCAGATTTGTTAGCTTCCTAGGAAGTCTGTTCCATTACAATATATATATTACCATGGTAAGTATCCATTATATTAGAATCAGTTAACCCTGTAGAGGAAGAAGCACCAATAGCATAGACACCAATTTCAATTCTGATTAATATCGCTCAGGACTGTAGGACCAGCAGCAAAGGAAGCATTCTCGCCTGGCACAAATACATATAAAGAGTGTGTGGGTTACCCCATTACAGATGGAGATAGAGACCTAGCTTACCCCATGAAGCTTGTTATCGCACAGTTTGTAGTTATGGTAAAAGATGGTTGAAAGAAATGCAAACTGGCGAAACTGGGACTATCCCACCACTGTCACCTCAATGGGATAGCTCTTTCTGTTTAGGGTGGTAGGCCCAGGGGAGACGTCCCCGGTGACCTGGGGTTTTGAGAAGGAAAAGGTTTAAAGTTAAGGATAAGTTTCCCCCCTCACAAGTCACCACCGATCAGAAAGTCCAGCGAATCAGCCAATAAGAGTAAAGATAACCGGAAATAGTAACCAAAAGTGTACCTGCCCGAGACAAAGCAACAATGAAACTATACATGTGCAAGGTCACTTGCTTGGTTAGTACTTCATATAATCAAGGACTTCTGATATAAAGCAATTGATAAACAATATTGATGAAGCAAGTCAACGATGTACAATAGCAATGATTATAATATATATCACTTCACAATAAATGCTAATGAGCAATGACAATCAATGTAACAATATCAATACTAGAAGTAACACTTTAGCCAATCTTTCAATTGCTTTAAAGACACAATAAATGTTGCACGGATATGTTTATAGCACAAAATAGATGACAGCAACAATAGGGTTAGTAACCGTTAGTCTAAGCTAGGGTTAGAAGGATTAGTAGTTGTTCAAAGTATTAGAAGTTGTGTATGATCAAGGTACTCAACACGGGAAGTCTTAGAGCAGTGTGTTACTAGGGAAAATGGAATCAAAACAGTTTCAAATGTTGAAGGGCTGAAATGATAGTGATAGGGCTAAAGACAAGAGGGTTAGATGTTGAAGTGTTGCTAAGGCAAGGCCTCAACAATGAAACCCTAGGGGAGAAAGGCTCACTAAGGTGTAGAAACCCTAGGCCTTAGTGCTTTCTCCTCCTTTAGCTCATTGACAAGATAAAAATGGCTAGCTTGAGTAATAAATGGTAGGGCTAAAGACAAGAGAGTTTGAAGATGAAGTGTTGATAAGGCAAGGCTTCGTCAATCAAACCCTAGGGAAAAATGGCTCACTAAGGTGTAGAAGCCCCAGGCCTTAGTGTGTTTTTCTCCTTCTTAAGCTCAATGACAAGACAAAAATGGCTAGGCTAGAAGAGTAGAGGTAGAGTGTTGCTATGGCAAGGCTCTATCTATCTTTAGCAAATAAAAAATGGCTCTTAGCAATAACTTAGTAGGGACATGAAACAAGGACACCAACATGTGCTTGTCCCCTAGGGTTTAATCCAACAAATTATAATAACAAAATGCAAGTAAAAAACACTATAACCATTCAATCAAGAAGGATTGCATAAATTCACTTACATCCACCAAGCATTCATATAGCCAAACCCTAGTTGTAAACCTTCCACCAAGAAAATGCCAAAAATAGCCAAGAAAACCCTCCTTCAACAAGTGCGCATCAATTTTCAGCCAAAACCCTAGAAGAGGGCGCAAATTTCAGACCTCACCAAGTGGTGAGTGAAAGATGATGATCCAAAAGAGAGTTTTAGCTCTCTACTTATACAATATCAAGTGACCTTAATAAAATTTAGGTCACCAAAAGGTCAACAAGGCCAAAATACCAAATAATATTGTTTTACATTAAATATCATAAATGAAACCCTAATCAAGAAAAAGTAAGACAGCATGCCCTTTCTAGGGTGACGTTAGCCCTTTTTAGGGCAGCATTGGCCTCTTAGAGCAAAACGTTAGCTCTCCTTGGGCCTCTCCAAGCTACCACGCGTGCCAAACTGCCATAACTGCCTCCCCAAAACATCCATAATGTTGGATGACGTCATGGGCATCCTGGGTGACGTCATGGGCCTTCCAAGGCCAACGTTCCAGTGGAGAGGGCACAACCCCCCTAAGTAAGGCTCTTCCAGGGTGCCTCTGTGGAACGTCCTCCTCTTCTCTGGTGCAAACCCCTCTGTCCTGTCTCTGCCCCCTGCTAGGGTCTCAGCATCCATCTCACAGGCTCTTCATCCCCACAGAGGTACGAACTAATCATCTCCCCATGTGTACCTGTCCATCGGGTATGATCCTGCACATCAACAGATACGCCCTCCATGGGCTCATAATTCATAGGGATCATAGCAATGTCAATCACATCCAATCATCAATTTTATTAAACATGTGCATAAAACCACTTTTACACAGTGAAGTGCTCAAAGACATTATACAAATCTACAAGGCAAGTTTGGAGGAAGTGACAGGATGTCCTATTGGGCTAGTGTCTACTGGAAAAAGGATGTTTCCGGAAGAGATCAAATCCAAGTCATGTTAATGGGTGAGGTGGATAAGGGATGTCCTGGAAACGGGTGCAGTGATAGCAAGGAAATGCAAGGCTTACCTGTGGGTGCCTTTGTAGAAGGCAAGTTGCACCTGTCCTAAATGCAAATGTTTCCAAGCCCATTCATGCCTTTTATTCTTTTATTCTTTATTGTTTTTTCTTTCAAGAAGCTAATCAAGGGACACTACCCTGGCGAGGTGACCAGTGGTGGCAATGTTACCCTCAAGTACTTTCACAGAAATGAGAAGGTTGGCTCGTGATTAGACCCCCTTTCTCTTAGCCATGCAACCAAGAGCCACTACCCTGGCGTGGTAACCAGCTGCTAGTAGTTTCATACCGCTAGGTGCCCATGGAACTAATAGGTCGGCTCGTGATGAGACCCCCTATCCTCTGACTAGGTCTTGTTTTATTATTTTTATGGGTCCCTCTTGTTTCTTGCTAAGAAGCTTTTTACTGCTTTCTCAGGGATCCCTGGGCGAAGCATCTCGAGGTTTTATTTTTAGGCTTTTATCTTTTTCTAGTTGCTTTTACCTTCTGGGCCTTTAGCCCCTTCTTCCCACAAGGCAAGGTGAAACCCTTAAATGATTGGCCAACCCAATGCCCGGACCAATGTAATGGGATGGATGAGCGGGAAGTAAGATGAAAAGTGGTAAGTGTTAGCACAAGATTGGTTAAGGTGCCTATATGGATTTTGAGTTTTTTCTAAGTGCTAGTTTCACCCAGTGGTAAAAGGCACTACCTATGGTACGGTCAAGGCACCTAAGTAAAATGGTTTTGTCATCATGAAAGAACACACACTGTTCTGTACATATTCAAGATTGAAAGGCATTGCCTTTTGGCAATGCTACCCAAACATGTGTGCAAACGTAGCGTAAGTAGCGCTGCATAATATTTCATAGAGGACAGAAGCTGCATACAGGTGCAACACAGTCGGGCACTACCTACAGGCGCTGCGTAATATTCTGGCAGAAAACGAATTGTGCAGGGTTATTTTACTAGTTTTGAGTCATTAACTTAAAACTTTGATTGTGAGCAATTTAGAAGGTATTTTTGAAAAATGGAGGAGGTTTTTGTTAATAACATTCCAAATAACAAAATGTATTATGGTTTGAGAGATATTGGATATAGAAGTGGCGCTACCCACTCTGCACAACGACGCTACCTAATTTCTTGTAGCGATCACAGATTTTGATATTTTCCTTGTTGGGAGGTTGCCACCTGTCAAGGAGGATTCGAATGGATTCTCAAGGATCAGTTAGATGTCAAGGGACACCTGCACCTAAGATTTATCTCCAACAAAGGCCTCATGCAATGAGGTGGAGACATTTTATTAATGACTTCCAACAAATTTCTGAAAATTAGCAGTTTGTTGGATTTTTGTCTCTTTGATTGTTGCCACCTATCTCCAAGGCTTAGAATCCAACAGAGGAGATGGGATTCGACCTCCTTAGTTCATTTGGATGCTATTGTCTATTTAAAGAAGGTGGGATCTCTTGAACAAAAGTGAGGAAAGAGACCCGAGAGGTCTGGGTAAAATTTCAAGATCCGTGAGGGAGCTAGATAGGCATGAAAATTCTCTGATTTTTAAGTTGCAGACCTGTGTTGCTTTTTTATGTAATAGACCTCGGCTGACAATGAAGTTATGTATCAGTTTTTTTTCTCTTTTCTGTGTAAATCATTTTTCCATCTTTCATCTTCTTGGATATGTGTTGCTGTTATAGGTTATATGTCTGAAATTTCAGTGCTAAGAGGGTTATTGTATAGGATATGTTATATCCCTTGCCACAGGCTTATCTGAGTTTTGATTCGGTCTTAGAAAGGATTTCTGAAAATTAAGTTTTTCCTCTTGTTGTTACATGCATTGAAGATCCAGATGCTCTTTGATCATTTTTAGTTTTGTTTTTCTTATTTCTTCTTTCCATCTCTTTATAAGCATTTTAACTGATCTTAGCTTTGTTGACCTGATTTGCTGCACATAGAATGTTAGTTCAGGATTACAGTTTCTTTTCATGGACTCCATGCCCAATGGATTCATTGCCTTCTTGATTAATTTAACCACTCTCATAATTTCCTAAAACCCAAGTTATCCAATCAAACATTTTTATTCATGATGTGTTATGCTTGCACTTGAGCAGTCCAAGAGCAACTTCTAGCGCTAACATTTTTGGCGCCATTTCTGGGGACGGATTTGAGCAGATTGAAAAGCTCCCTGGGAAGAATGACATTGTACAGCTCCAGCTTTAGATGGTGACTGAAGTTGGACACCTTCAAGACTGAACATTAACCATGGTGACTCCATTGTTCAGAATCTGTTGGTGACTCCACTGGGGATGAGGCAAATCAAATGGCTATGAAGGCTATCCTGGCCAGGAGGTTTGCCCCACTCGATTTCTCAGCTATAGAGGATTATCCACATACTGTGCCTCTTATTGATGAATGGCAAGATCTGCTACCCAAATTTTATGAAGGTAAGGATGACAACCCTGTTGAGCATGTTCATGAATTTCATGCTTTGATGCAGCAACTTGACATCCATCATGAAGATATATTGATGAAAATGTTCTTGTATTCATTGGATGGGGATGCACGTAAATGGTATTTATCGTTACCACCTTCCAGCATTTCATCCTTGAAGGATTTCCACAGAGTATTCAATGAACACTGCAAAAGGTTTTATCCCTCTGAAAGTATTTGTTATAACTATTGTGAGGGATATGTAGAATGTGCTCAAGATTTGTTAGATTGCACTGCTGAATATAAAGATGAAAACTATTTTATTCACTGTCGAAATGAAGATAGGAATGAACCTCTTTCTCTTTCTTATTCCCGAGAAGAGAATCTTCCAGATATCAGTCATGATTGTACTAATGATTGCATGGGTTCAGTCGCATTATATCCTGTACCTTATGCATCTGATGTCTCTGATTCAAAAGAAGAACCAATTGTAGAAGAGAATCTTTCTCTTTTCCTGCAAGAGGTTTCCCATTATATCTTTTCACCTGAGATTGAAGAGAGAGATAGGGGGATTGTTCATTTTTCTGTGAAAGACCAAGGAGCCTTGGGCCCACCTATCTTTGATGAATACTCTGATGGAGAAGAGCAGATTCATTTTTTTGATTTGAGGAGCAGCCAACCGAGTTATGACAGTTATGAATCTGATTCTAATAGAGAACAATATTGTGAAGAAATCAGCTATCAGGAAACCACTGAAGACATTCAACAATCATCCCTACCAATCAGTGAGCCCGCATGCACTGTATTTGAACCTGGATATGCAGACAACAACAAACAATCTATCATCGAGAGTGAAGTTAGTTTGCAGCTATGTTCATATTTGTAGGCAGTTGTAGGTAGCAACCATGATCAGCATGAGGATATGCAGAAATATTATGATGTTAAGCTAAAACAACAGGAAGAGGTATTCATTTTCAGTTTTATTGATCTGTTTTCTGATTATCTTGGATATTTGAGCAACTTAGATGTCAGAACACTTTTGTCAAATGAAGGTTGGATGTTTTGTTCTTTTGAATTGCATATCAGTAATCTATGGGTTCCTGCATTCATCATTGTTGTATCAAGGATTTCACCAGCTAATCAGATTCTTGTATGGTTTCATTGGAAGCATGATCTTACTTGATCAAGAAGCAACACACTTGATTAGAGTAGGAGTAGGAAGAAATAAGCTCATTTTTTATTTTCAGCATTTGTTTTCAGCATACAGTCATATCAGTTTCAGATAAGGAACATAGGTGCTTTCGAGTATAGAGGTTTTCTGGGACAGATTTAAAGATGGACAAGGCACAGGTCTACAAGTTCTTGGCAGCTCGCGGGGAGCATGCCAACCCCCATGGAGCCTATGTTAGCACAAGATTGGTTAAGGTGCCTATATGGATTTTGATTTTTTGCTAAGTGATAGCTTCACCCAGTGGTAAAAGGAACTACCTATGGTACAGTCAAGGCACCTAAGTAAAATGGTTTTGTCATCATGAAAGAACACACACTTCTCTGTACATACTCAAGATTGAAAGGCATTGCGTTTTGGCAATGCTACCCAAACATGTATGCAGACGCAGCGTAAGTAGCGCTGCATAATATTTCATAGAGGACATAAGCTACATACAGGTGCAACACAGTCGGGCGCTACCTACAGGCACTGCGTAATATTCTGGTAGAAAATGAATTGTGCAGAGTTATTTTACCAGTTTTGAGTCATTAACTTAAAACTTTGATTGTGAGCAATGGAAAAGGTATTTTTGAAAACTGGAGGAGGTTTTTGTTAATAACATTCCAAATAACAAAAACCTCTCTTAGTTTTTTAAAATGTGTTATGGTTTGAGAGATATTGTATATAGAAGTGGTGCTACCCACTCTGCACAGCGACGCTACCTAATTTCCTGTAGTGGTCACGGATTTTGATATTTGCCTTGTTGGGAGGTTGCCACCTGTCAAGGAGGATTTGAATGGATTCTCAAGGATCAGTTAGATATCAAGGGACACCTGCACCTAAGATTTATCTCCAACAAAGGCCTCATGCAATGAGGTGGAGACATTTTATTAATGACTTCCAACAAATTCCTGAAAATTAGCAGTTTGTTGGATTTTTGTCTCTTTGATTGTTGCCACCTATCTCCAAGGCTTAGAATCCAATGGAGGAGATGGGATTCGACCTCCTTAGTTCATTTGGATGCTATTGTCTATTTAAAGAAGGTGATATCTCTTGAAGAAAAGTGAGGAAAGAGACCCGAGAGGTATGGGTAAAATTTCAAGATCCGTGAGGGAGCTAGATAGGCATAAAAATTCTCTGATTTTTAAGTTGCAGACCTGTGCTGCTTTTTTATGTAATAGACCTCAGCTGACAATGAAGTTATGTATCAATTTTTTTTCTCTTTTCTGTGTAAATCATTTTTTCGTCTTTCATCTCCTTGGATATGTGATGTTGCTATAGGTTATATGTCTGAAATTTCAGTGCTAAGAGGGTTATTGTATAGGATATGCTCTATCCCTTGCCACAGGCTTATCTGAGTTTTGATTCGGTCTTAGAAAGGATTTTTGAAAACTAAGTTTTTCCTCTTGTTGTTACATGCATTGAAGATCCGGATGCTCTTTGTGTTGGCATGTTTTCAGACAGAGGTAGAGTATGTGTGTTTTGTCATTGATGGCAAAGATCAGCACGTTCAGCAAAGCGATGATGGCATGGAAATGGAAAGATCAACAATGAGGAGCAACAGTGATCATTGGATCACCCATCCCGAATTCTCGATGACCGTCAGATCTGAATACAGATAGGAGGAATGTGCAAAAGAGGAGAACAAATCTCAGACGTTGGATCTGAGCACAAGGACTGACCATCGTTGGATCCAGAAGAAGGAGCATGATATTTAAGTACAGAGTCCCGAAAGCAGGAGGGTCGTTCATCGTCTAGGAGTACATGTGGTGAGGGATTAACATTTCGCTGACTGAAAAGTCAAAGGAAGGAAGTACTCTAACCTTCCAACTCACGATATGCAAAATCTTGATAAGATCTGGATCGTTGATCCAAGAGGGACACGTGGCGATAGATCATAGCATGACAAAGGTTTCATTTCGGAGTTTCAGATACCGGGAGTTGGAGGAGTCAAGGAAGAAACTCACGGCAGGAACTCGCGATATGCGAAATCACGAAAAGATCTGGAACATCGAATCATCAAGATTGTGGACCGTTGATCTGACTCCATTTCAGAGTTTCGGATACCAGAAGTTGGAGGAGTCAAGGAAGCAACTCACGACAGGAACTCGTGATATGAGAGATCACGCAAATATCTGGACCATCGAATGGACCATTGATCTGACTCCATTTCAGAGTTTCGGATACTGGGAGTTGGAGGTGTCAAGGACACTCACGACAAGAATGTTGAAACGCAAAATCGCGAAGCACCTTTTGGTGCAGCCTGTGGTCACTGTTGGTGGTCACATGAGGGGAAGGAGCTAGCGGAGCTAAGCTCCATTTCGGTGATCGCAACATGAAGAGTCAAGACTCTTCACCTCTGGATCGCCGAAATGCGAAATGTGAAAACGCCTTTTTGTGTAGGCTGTGGTCACCGTCGATGATCATATGAGAAGGTGGAGCTAGCAGAGCTAAGCTCTTTTTCGATGATCGCAACTTGGAGTGTCGATACCCTTCGACACAGGATTGTCGAAATGCAAAATGCGAAAGGAAATCTGATTAGGCCCGTGGTCACGGCCAATGGGCATATGGAGTAGGCATGAGATCCATCATTGGTAATCCAACGGTGCAGGTTAATTAGGAATATGATCGAAGGGTCATCGTTTATTTTCATGATTAATAAGTTCAGTTACAATTCAATTAGAAAATCAAATCATGGTTCTTGATCGGTTGGTGATACAGTTGCTGAGAAGTTTTTGTCTTTGCCCAAGGAGATTCGAGGTGTAACTTATGAGGCGGATGAGTATAAAGGGCGAGATGCAGCGACTATGTAATGTTGGTTGTTCTAACCAAAACAATGAGATGAACTGTAAGAAGGGTAAAATGAAAGAATGCAGAGCATGAGATAAAACTCAGAGATGATTAACAGTTGTCGAACAGACAGAAGCAAGAGCAGAATAGCAGAATACCATGTAGCAGAGCAGAACTGCAAAACAGTTTTTGAACCAGAGAAGAATTGCAGAACAGTGAAGAAGGGGTAAGAACTGAAATACCTGTATTGTTTGTTTGTCAATCAATTATGCATAATCAGGGAGGTAGGGTGGTGTTAGGGAGGACTATGGTCCTTTGATATTCGAGTTGGTGCTTGAATATTGGGAGTTGTAGCTTCCATCTAGTTGTGGCTAGAAAACAGGGTGGCAGGGTGGTGCTTGGGAAAACACAGAGTTTTCTGTATACAAGTTGGTGCTTGTATAAATCTAGTTGGTGCTGGAATATTTAGGGACTTGGTGCTTCCTTCTAGTGGGTGCTAGAGAAACCAAAGAGTTGGTGCTCTCAACAAGTTGGAGCTTGTAAAATAGAGGTAGTAGCCTCACTTTGAGTTGGTGCTCAAACATAGATGATGTACAGAACTTAAAAGACTGCCTATCATTTCGAAGAAGAAGAGGTTTTCTCCCTTTATGGGTTTCCTCGTG